>VWZG01006962.1:457274-474035 GCA_013396735.1 Grallaria varia
ATTGAGGCCATGCTGCTGAGAACGCAGCTGCTCTGGGCAGGGCACATCTCCAGGATCATCGCCTCCCTAAGATCGTGCTCCATGGTGAACTTGCCACCGGCTGCCGCAAGAGAGGAGTCCCGAAGAGGAGATACAAGGACTCTCTGAAACAATACCTCAGCCTTGGCCATATTGACTACTATCAATAGTCCACTCCAGTTGGGAGGCATGGAGACACACCATCCATAACACTGCTGATTCCTTTGAGAGCACACGCAGAATCAATCTCGAGGGGAAAAGACAACGCAGAAAGAACCGTGCCTCGCCAACACCGCCTATGGAGACTTTCTGCTGTGCCTTTTGCAACCGGACTTGCCTGTCTCGCATCGGCCTCTTTAGCCATCAGCGCGCTTGCAGCAAGCATGGGTAGAGCCCTTCCCAAATCTTCGTTTGCGAAGCCTAGCCATGATAATAGCATTAAAACTACATAGAGTGAGAAAATAATTTTCTGTCGTAATCATTATTTTCACAACAAGATCCTAGTTTCACTCTGTAGAGGTACAAAACCAAATGAAGAGCCATTTTAAATTTTAATGAAATGTCCTTCTTCCTAGGAGTTAATGTGCTTCTATACCTGGTGTGTCAGTTTCATCCTCTCTTACACTTCTGTCATCATCAGAAGTTTCATAGGCTTCAGCTGTTCCCATGCAAGTTTCTTGAGGAATTTTCTGCAGTTGGTCTACAGAGGTAGTTACTATGGGCTCCAGTTTCTGGGGTTGGCCTGTGGTTTACTACAGTGACATCTTGCACTCAATACACTCTATGCGCTTTCTTGCAGATTGATAGATATCAAACTTACACAAAGAACATGTATGACCAGAGGACCTTGTACCTGATGTTATGTGGTTGTGATCTTTGCCACACAACCTGTATATGTGTTCTGGAGTGAGGTTTCATTAATAGTGACTCCACAGTAAAATTATGGTTTTTTTTGGTCAGTGTTGTGTGCATTGTTCTTAGGCTGAAAATATGAAAGATGGTATAGAGAATAGCAACTGAGACCAATAATGTGGATCACTAAGGCATTCTGAAGCATGTGCAGGGCATAATTAATTAATCTTACACTTTTTGATAGCATCTGTTTACTGTGTCACAGAAACAAGTTACTTGCTCATAATGAGCAACTCATGAGTTACTAAAATTTAGTTTTGTCACACAAGCACATGTCAGATTCCATAGAACTCAAAGTCAACACCATGCAACTGAATCGGGCACCTCTACATCTCTTTTCTTGTTACTATTTCCTGAGGGAACACTTGGTGGTAAAAAGACAACTAATATGTCAAATGAGACAGTAAATTGATTTGTCATGTCAAGCTCATTTAAACCAACTGTTCTACTACAATATTCATGCAATTTGTGCAGGTTTTTATACCTAAATCATAATAATGCCAAATTTACAGAGATATTGGTGAGCTGTGCATCAGGTTACATACTCAATGAGGTTTAGTTCCCTGTTCTGTGAAATTCAATACAAGCACAATTCAACCTTAAGAATTTTCTTCAAACCTTTTCCAAAAACTAATAGATCAAGAATCTTTGGAAAGTCCATAGAAGTGGGTACTTTCTGTGATAAAAGGTATCATCCATTAAGTTTTATCAAGATACAGCACATTAGTTGTTTCTGAAATCTGAGCATATCATTTGAGCAAACATTAAATTTTCTGCATGTACATATTCCCTCCCCCTGACTATTGGAAAAAATGTATGTGTTATGTTTCAAAGCAGAGAGTTGTATATATTTCCTGATTTTACCCATAGTTGCATCCTAATACAAATATCTATTTTGATTTCATACCCCCAGGCAAATGCATTTAACTGCAGCGCACTGGCAGAGAGATCTGTTTCACGTTCTGTACCAGGATATAAGGTTTTTAAGAATATACAAAGTGTTCACTTGTGGATTCAATCATGGCAGTGTGCCTGGGAGCAGCATTGCAGCTTCTCCAGAGCAAACTTAAATGATGTAGTGTAAAATTTAGACTATAGCACAAATGAAAACTAGGAGAAAAATGTCAATAAAATTGCAAGGGAGAAGTAAAGACCCTTATAGCACTTTGAAACATTAACAATTTTATTCAGAAGAAATTGCAGTATATGCACACTTCCGCAGCATGAAAGGTCATGAATCTGCCTTCCACACTCAGATGAGCTATTATATCAAAGAAGGAAATTCCACCCTGGCTGCAGTCATACTTGTGTACATCCCTGTATGCTTCCCAAGGGAATATTGGGTAAGTGGATGTCTGTAACATATTCTCCCTCACCCATGTACCCTTGCTAATCACATCCCTTTTATGCCAAGAAAAGAGACAGACAAACAGGGTTGTATTCTTAAGTAATATCAGGAGTATCTTGAGACTGTCAAAAGTAATGCCAAACTGAGCTGAAGTTGCAATTACATCCTCCCTTCAACCAGGATGCATTTTTACGGGAACTCATACCTGGAGAGGTATCTGGGCCCTAATATTCAACTCAGTGCACGTACCAGTTCCCTGGCATGCCTATGCTGATGCCCATCTGCTGGAGTGGCATTGTGCCACTCACAAGGTAATAACACAATTTCAACTGAAGACAGTTGCCAAGTACAAACAGGTTTGTAAGCTGAGCCTTCAAAACACAGTGGTGTGAAAGATCTTTCCTTGTAAGATCTTTTTTGGAAAACACCCACCATGTTATGCCTATATGCATGTGTTTAGGTACTCAACGCCATGTCTCTTGACATAAAGTATAGGATACGCATAATGGAATGCTATTGTCATCCCGAACCAGACAGTATATGTTCTTGGCAGTTGGTGAGACTGAAGAGAAGTCATAGAATCTCAGCAGCAATTAAGATGACAGTAATAATAATACAGAAATAATAATTAGCTACTGTAGCATTACAACAATTGCATTGCTAGTTACTCATGAAAACAGCGATAGTTACAGTGCATGTTAAGCAATTAAAAATCTGATACTCATTACTCATTCTCAGCTGATCTTGTATCTATTGACTTTTGAGTGTAACAAACCTTAAATGGTAATAAGGGAAAATTCAGTAATTTCTGGCCAAAGTTATGAACAGGTTGGGGTTGGAAGGCATCTCTGGAGTTTGTCTAGTCCAACTGTTTGGTCAGAGGCTGGTCATCTAGAGCCAGTTGCTAAGTGCCATATCAAGCTGAGTTTTGAGTATCTCCAAGGATGAAAATGTCACAGCCTCTATGTACAACATGCTTTAGTGTTTGACTACTCTCACAGTAAAAAAGTGAGTTTTTATGTTTAAATGAAATTTCCTGTATTTCAGTTTGTGTCCATTGCCTCTTGTCTTTCCACCAGATACCATTGACTTCCTTCTGGTTTTGCTCCCTTTTAAGGTACTTGTACACACTGATAAGACCCCACTGAGCATTCTTCTCTCTCAGTCTCTCCTCATAAAGATGCTCTGGTGCCTTAATCACCTTCTTGGCCTGTTGTCCATATCTTTCTTGTACTGGGAAGACCAGGAACTGACCCAGCACACCAGATGTTTTCACCAGGGCTGTATAGAGGTGAAGGATCGCCTCTCTCAACATCCTTGCTACACACTTCCTGATGCAGCATAGGATGGCATTGGTGTTCTTTGCCAGGAGGGTACATTGCTGGTGCATGTTCGGTTTGTTGTTCACCAGGGCCACCAAGTCCTTTTTTGCAGAGTTGCTTTCCAGCTGGTTAGCCCCTAGCACATACCAGTATGTTGAATTATACCTCTCCAGATGCAGAACTTTGCATTTCTATTTGTTGAACTTCAGGGGGATCCTGTTGGTCCATTTCTCCAGCCTGTTGAGGTTGCTGAATGGCACCCAACCATCTGGCATATCAGCAACTCCTAGTTTTTCATCCTCTGCAAACTTGCTGAGGGTGTTGCTCTTCTGTCATCCACTTAGACAGTCACTTCATCATAGCGTGCTATCAAGTTTGTGAGGCATGATATCTCCTTTGCAAATACATTCTGTTTGCTCCAAATCACCTTCGTCTACTTAATGTGTCTGGAAATGGCTTCTGGGACTGTATGCAACAACATTTCCCTGAGCCCGAGGTCAGGCTGACTACCCTGTAGTTTCCCAGATCCTCCTTCTTGAAGATATGTGACTTTTGCTTTCTTCTAATCCTCAGGAACTTCTCTTGATCACCATGACCTCTCTAATATGATTGAGACTGGCCTCACAATGACATCAGACAGCTCTTTTTGGCACTCGTTTGGGCATTCCATCAGACCCTATGGTCTTACATATGTCCAAATTGTTTAATGGTCCCTAACATGATCTTCAGCTATACAGGGTAAGTAATTTTCCCAGATATTCTCACTGGTTCTTACCTGGGGGAAGCATATTTGGCTAAGTTGTATCACAGACCATCATTCTTGCGTTGGAGATTGGTAGTTCAACTTACTGGAAATAAGATGGATTATGAAAGAGTAAAATATCACAATTCAAAAATACTGTCAAGCCAAAGATTATCAGAGAGACCTTTTTCTCACCTCCAGTTTTAGAGTGTAGCTCTTTTTTTTTCTCAGAATTTAATTTGAATTACAATCTAGCACATATCTTTTAAAGAATGTTCAGGCTTTGGAACAGGTTGCCCAGAGAAGTGGTTGACTTGCCATTCCTGAAGGTATTTGAAAGACATGTAGACTTTGGGACATGGTTTAGTGGTGGGCTTGGCAGTGCTGGGTTAATGGCTGGTCTTAATGATCTTACAGGTCTTTTCCAACCTAAACAATTCTATGATTCTATGTTACATTGCAGTGATCGCTGTTTTAGATATGAAAAAATTACTCTAAGTGTTGGGAAGATTATATAAAATATGTATATTATAAACATAAACATGTCAAATGTTACCTAGCTTGATGATTTTTAGATACAGTCACATACTTAGCCCTTCATGCATATGCTCCTGTGGTTAATTGTTCCTCCTGTAAAGTTAAATGTTACTAGTGAAAATTAGGAGGGAAAAAGAGATGCAGAAGCTGGATTCTCTCTGAGGCAGAATGTATAATAACTGCTAAAGACAATGACATGTAAGAAGTTACACTTTTTTTTCAGGATCAAGTCCTGTATGCCACAATATGATCTTTCTCAATCATCCTTTTCACTCATGGTTGTAATATTCTTTTATCCCATATAAACTTCAGACTTTCAAAACAAACTCAATGAGGCACAGGAGGCAACAATAAAATGAGCTGTATTACTCATAAAATGATGGGTCAAGGGAATGAACATTCTTGTCTACTCATCTGGGATCTACCCCAGTGCTTTCGAGTTAGTGAGTGTTATCTTGTCAATAAGTCTTCTCCAAAACTAGCTTTTTGCAAGGACTTAATTTCTGTTTTGCCTACTTTAGATGAAAATTAAAGAGAAATGTGCTTTTAAACCTTGGTAGTGCTGGAATGTGAAAGGGTGTTATAAATTTATATTTGTATATGCATCTCCCTCAGTAAAATTCAAGCCACACGCCATTTAGTAATTTGCATCCTTGACTTTTTTCTTCATAAAGACATTTTATGTTTTGAGAGAATAGACAGGATATGCATATCTTCCTTGCATAGCCTTTAATGAAGTTTATAAGCTGCAGGGTTCTTTCAGATACTGACAACCAAAAGCAAATTTCAAGACTTTTCTACAGATTTGGTGTAGAAAATGTTTGTTCGTGGCTCCATCACAGAAATACGGAACAAAACCCCATACATGTTAAAGAAAGAAAAACTGAGGGAAAGGGAAGAGAGTTACACAGGCCTGAACTAAACATTGAGCAGGGTCTGGGAGCAGGACTCACTCACCATATGCAATAACTGGCTCTCCAGAGCTAGAGAAGGCAAGACCTCTGCGTTCTTTGTGGGGACCTAGATACAGATCCTTGATCCAGTGACTACGGACGTAAGCTGTTGAACACACTTCTGTTAGTGGCAACTTTAGGTGATTGCAAAGCAAGTGAAAAAAATTATTTTCAAATAAGTAGTACAGAAAAATACCTAATTATTTTTCTGTATGTAATAATGGATGCAATTACAAGATTTTCTTGCATATTAAATTTAAGTAAAGATGAGAAGATAAATTTGAAGTAAATGATAAGCAAAGGATGAGTTTTGTCACATATCTTGGATCTGTAGATTTGGTCTAACCCAGATGAGTATAGCACACATTCCTTTGTCTAACTTCATTAAAAAAGGTATTGTTTGTATATTCTGTAGCCTATCTAGAAGAAAAATTAGAAAGAGGATTGTCAAGAATTCTGATTAATTCAAACTACCATGTCAAATCATTAAACAGAGGCCAGTTTGGCAAGGGTCCAAAATAAGGAATTCTGCAAAGTTCTTACTAGTGCTTAAAATGGAAGAAAGGCATTACCAGAGAGAGGAAATTAGTCTGGGATAAAAGGAAGGGTGTGTGTATGTGTGGTGATGGAAAGGTTAAAAGAAAGGGAAAAATGTGATGGAAAATTATTTTGTTTAAAAGCTGGCATTTGGTATTTTCAAAGGGCAAAATGTATTTTTTGTTTTATGACAAATGAATGTAAAAATGTGCATGCCTTGTGGCCTAGAGGACAAAACAGTAGGATCAATGTTCTTTTTGTACTCTATGAAGCTTGAGATTAAAGTCCCCACTGATAAACTGAACATTCTTTAAAAGTGACCAGAAGCAAACAGTGTCTGTTTGCTGCTACTTTATTAGAAAGATACCACTGAGAATAGCTAAGAATACTATTTGATCTTAAACAGGTTGACCAAATTATTGCACTTGGCTCCAGTACATGAGATGCTTTCTGCAAATTATTGTTTCTGGTTATAAACCTTTATAATATCTCAGAATGAATTATGTATGTATTTCATGTTTTCTTTTCTTTTATCAGCCTTGATGTTCTCATTTCAAGTTTCACCCTAGCCTCCTAATAATGCAATATTGAGGCCATTCAGACACTAATTATGCCTCCATGGCTTTCTTGAAATGACTAAATCAGCATCAGTTCTATAATTATCATTAGTAAGTTTGTATCTGTGCCTCACATCACATGAAAAGCACAACTTTAAATGATTTATGAATATATGCATCTGTAACATCGAATGTGCACTTTCTAATACTATACATACAAGAGGCATAGAGGTACTTCAGACATATACACACCTGTATATATGTTCTCAGCTTCTCTTCACTGAACTCTGCTGTGTATCTTACACAAACACGGCCTGACTATAAAAATGAATACAATATTGTTTTCTCAATAGATGTATGTGTGAGATACTGTCAAAATGTGTATATCTAAGCATTCTGACTATTTAAATAGTACAAAATATAAGCAAGTCTTCATCAAGACTAGCATCCAGACTTGATTTACTAATTTCCTTTATGTGTATGTAAAAGTCTTGCAAGAATGACTGGCAGAACAGAAAAAAGTATACAAATGCAATTCCTCTGTATTTTCATTGTTTCTCCCTTTGAATTATTGATGTTGCCAGTAGTCATTTGTCAAGAAAACAAATCAAGATACATGTACTATAGTGTTGCACTTCTGTATGTTTGTAAACTGTGCTGCATAATGCTTATATTTCAAGCAAAAGCAAAAAAAAAAAAAAATCCCAAATTTTTAGTAATAAAGTAATGAAGAATAATGCATGTACAACTTAAAATCAGTGCATAAAGAAAGCTTGTAGACAGCTTTGAGTTAATTACACCCTACAGAATCACCTGTACAACTGGAGAGCTAAAAAACATAAGTAGACCTACACAAGACAGCAACTTGTAAGGTGGCACAGAACCTCACAGCCCAGGTTGGTCTCTGATTTCTGAATTTCTCTCCTCCCTCTTTTCCTCTCTCCCAAAACAGATTCTTTGTTTTGTGTGAAAAGTTGTGCTGATCACTGGTATTTTATGACCTACATTATTACCCTCTAGGTAGCAGAATGATAGTGCCAAACTAATTATTGCATTGTCTAATTTTAAATCCAGGTCTAGCGAGATTAACAACTTGCACATTAATTCTGATCATCGACAGTGCACCTACCATAATGTAGTTTTAAATGAAAGAAGCCTGCTCTGAAAACTTTTATATACTTTCGTCTGGTTCATCAGTTAATATAAATTACTCCAGCACCACTGACTTCAATGGACTTATGCCAGTCTTCCTAACTGGATGATTTGACCTTTTTTTTAATTCAGGAAATGTTTCTGGTTCGAGCCATGTGAATGTCAGAGGGGAAAACACTGATTTCATCTATAAATGTAAGATCTCCTCTACGTAAGCCCAGAACGTGTCTGTTAAACTCAGTGGATTAATACCAGATTTTTATCCCAGTAAATGAGATCAGAACTGGCTTGGAATGTGCTTTTGGTTTCTTGACATCCCCCTCCCCCAACACAAACATTCTTAGTATAGAGAAGGATTTTTCAGTTCTTCCTAATTAAAATTTAAAAGAGAAAAAAAAAAGATAGAAAAAGAAGGACATTCACAGTCATGGAAAGTGTGAAAACTGCTTTGTAGATAGGTAGAAAACCAGACTTGGCAGTGTGTCCTTACTTGCTGTTTCACCCTGCTAATTTTTGTGAAGAAACTTATGTGTTGGAAAAACATAGAAGCTCCCTATATCTGAATACTGTCAACAGTCAGGCAAATTTGGATCTAAAATGTAGCTCCTGTTTCCAAAAGAAAAATATTAGTTTCAGTTACTGAAAAGAGAAACAGTCCTAGAGAAGTGCTGAACCATGTCAATTTCACCAGAACATTAAATAATTATGTATCACTGTGGGTAAAAGTTTCATTTCAGACTGAAAAGCTAGGACCAAATTGAAAAGATTCTTATACTATTTTACTCTCCTTTCAGGCGCATGAAAAGAAGAAATGTCATTAACAGTCACCCTCCCAATGTATTTGGCTTAATTACTGGCAGAAAACATTTAATAGCAACATTTAGTTTGGAGTATTATATCCCCAGAATCAGAATCCTAAACACCTAGGTTGTGGTGCTAATGGCACCCTCTGCATGGCTGCTCAAGGGCTGTGTCGACCCCCGTCATAATATTCTACGCTACTTTGACTCATGTTTAATTCTGATTAAGTTGTGCAATTGTATCAATTTAAGGTCAAGGTCTTGAATAAATTCTTTTGTGAGAACTATTTAAAATTAAAAAGATCCACGTGTCTAATGGTCTTATGAGAATAGAATTACAAACGATGATCTTTAAAATAAATTGTAATTTTATGGATACTTATTAAGAGAATTTATTGTATTGGCAATTTGCTGTATTGTAAGTACTGCTGCCAGTTTAGTGACTTGTAGCAGAAGAAAAGAATACAGCAGGTACTTATTATTTTACTCCCTGCCTTTGGTACTGTTGACTTGAAGTGGGGAGAAGGTTTCTGCAGGATATTTAAGGTTTGTGATCTCTTACTGCGCAGTAAGGATGACCCTCAAGTTGTCATGCTCTGGCCCTGATCCAGCAAAGCACTTAAGTGTGTGCTTAACTTTGAGCATTCAAGTTCCATTTACTGTAATGTGATTACTCATGTGCACAAAATTAAGCACATACTTAAGTGCCTTGTTGATTGCAGTCAGTGCTGTGCATTTAGCAAATCTGAGCTTTCTAAGGAAGTTAAAAGAAAGTACAAGTTAGCAAGATTTAATTGTTACATTACAGGCAGGGGCGAAGGATAGCACCAAACTCAACTGTATTAATTTACTTTCTTAACTTCTTTGTCTCCTAAGTGAGACAATATATTTCTTGCAATGGAAGAATATCATGTAGAACAGCTGTGTTGCTCAGTTTATCTGAATAGAGATGTTTCAAGTCTGAATAGTTTTTTCTTTTTCTCCTTCAAAAATGTAAGCTATACTTGTCTGAAATGGTGGTGTTTTTGCATGTTGGAAGGGTGTTTTAGTTTGGGTATTTGATTAAGCTTTGTCTTCTCCATGGACACCCCCTTGTCGTGGGGGAGCAGCTTGCGTGCCCTTATGAGGCTGTGAGCTATCCTGGCAGTGGTTGTGCCTCCGGTAGGGTCTCCCATGCTGGTCAGGTCTCAGCTGAAGGGTCAGACATGGGCAGGATGGGCAGGATGGGCTCACCAGCCTCCCGGCAACCATCCTAGGGGAAGGACAACTCTTAACTCCAAACCTGGGCAGATGGAGCTCGCTTAGCCCTGTAAGGCCATCCATCTAAGAGAAGGACACTCTAACTAAACCTACATCCTGAGGACTTCGCTGCCACCGTCCAAGCTTGCTAGGCCCTGGCAGATGAACCTTAGGACTAAAGGGTGGGGCCAGTTCTGCACATGCTGCACCTCACCTAAAAAATCCACTGCACAGGCTCGAAGGGTTCACCCACATTTGCAAAGCCCTGTAGTGACTCTCCAAGCTGACCCTACAGAAAAAGACAAACTCTAAACCGACCTGTGCTGCCTTTGATTAAGCTTCGTAAACATGACTCTTTAAAAGATGAATTCCTAGCAAGAATTAAAAGAATTGCACTTGTTTGAAAAGCTCTAGAGAATGAAAGTTTTAGAGATGACTGCATAGATAGATTGAAAATGTTATTTCAAGACTTAAATATACCTACATCAACACTAAAGGCAATTTAAAAAACATTATTAATAAATTATTATATATCTATATTATTATATAGTACAAGTCATAAACATTGTTTTAATTTTACTATAAAAATCATTTTATACTATGAAGATCAATAGCATGGTGTACGAGTGTTACTTAGAGGAAGCTATTTGTCTAAGAGTAAGGGAACTTTGGCATATTAAAAGGAAAAAGGGAGTAAAAGTTTGCTTCTAAAGCAACAACAACTAAAACCCTGTGCGTATTTTATCAGACATGAAGTTCCTATAGCATGTAACTTACTAGGGAAGTTTCTTCATGTGTATATTTTGAACAAGTACAGTGTTCTGCTAAAACTGTTCATTTCCTTTGATTCCAAGGTTGATTCCATTCATTTGTAAGGTAAATGAGAGATCTTTTAAATGTACATTTGGATATGAGATACAAAGCATTTTTTATATTAAGTGCTTGGAAAAAGCACGTGGGGAAAAAAATGTGGTTTTGTAAACATGCTACTGTTTGATTTTCACTATTCCGCTCCCCCTCCAAAGTAAAATGTTTTTTTGGGTTTTTTTGTTTCTAGGCACTAAGTAATCAAGTATTAAGCATTATGTAAAATAAATTATCGGTAATCATTAATTGTAGTCTCCTACAATGGGATACTTATGAGTCAAAGTTCCAGTGTAAGATCCTTCTTCCAGTTGCTTGCTAGTTTGTCTAAGATAAATGGCTGGGCAGCAAATCTCATGCCAAATATCTGCCTTGGGCTATTTTTTCAAAACTTCCAGCAAATATGGTCAGCTGTTTCTCAGAACGCACTGGGGAAAAATCTGGTTTGCTCAGGTTAAGAAATTTTTGAAATATTTTGTTGACAATGCTTATAATGGGACTTAGTGCTTGAGAAGGGATATTCCTCTTTCACCAGCCTATGAAAGTCTTCCTCAGTCTGGAGAAATCTGAGCCACTGTAAAATCGTTTGCATATTTCATTTAACAGTTCCTTCAAAGATTCTGTCTACACTGGTTCTATTCTTTCCTGGGGCTTGCAGATCCGAGCAGGACTGGCTCTCAATTTTCTCTTTTCGATTGCCAGTGGTGCTAAATACAGAGAATAAAGGTGTCCATTAGATGTTCTCAGCCTTGCTCCTGCAAATAACTGGAAAACATGGAATAAGAAGCAGCTTGATTAGAATTTAGAAAAGGGAGAGCGTAAAGGAAAGGAGGAAAAAAACCCAAAAAGAAATGTGTCCAGGCACAGGAAGAAGGCACAAGTCAGAGGTCATAAAATGTGATGATAGTTTAGGATAAGGACTTATGAGTGAAACTGGTACTAGACAGGGGTGAGATTGCAATTGAGATATGGAATCAGGGAAAAAGATGCTGGCACTAGGGCAAATAGTACTTGTAAGGCAAAGAAGGCGTTAAAGACAGGAAAAAAAGAAATAATGTGTTTCTAGCTGTCATTCCTGTGTCTTGGTCTTGCTGGACTGTCAAATGTCTCTGAATCCTTCTGGCCTCATGTGGGCACCTCATCATCTTCCAGTTCAAATAAGCAGAAGCTGTTTTAAGTGAGGAGAAAAAGTTATGAATGTATTTGTTAAGGCAAATGACAGAAATCAGTGTGGTTCTTACCCAGTTAGCAAACAATACTGTGAAAAATAAAAGAAGATGGAGAACAAAATCCCTAAAAACATTCAATTCCTTCCTACAGTTCCCCAAGAGGGACTTTCTGTACTAAAGTTTGCTTTAAAAAAATTGAGAAATTGCATTAAATTGCATTTGTGACCAAAGGAAAAAAATATTAAGCACTCAAAATTCAAGAAATGCCAGAAGGCATATGTCTTGTCAGATGTTTATGTGACAAACCTCTATATATTGTTCTGTTTTACAGGGCACTTGCTAAATGAATATTTTTGTTGGATATTGTGAACAACTTCTCCTCTAGGACTAAAATGGAAAATAGAAGTGACTTCAGAGGACCAAAAGTTTTATGATGCCAAGGCACCAAGTATTTAGCAAGATTGTAGAAAATTACCAATAAAGAGTTTGGCTAGAAATCTTACTGAAATTAAGGCAAAGCAGTCCCCATTCCATGGAATTGGAAATGTGCAAAAAAGAGAACAAAAATATTGGAAACACTAACACAAAGTTATAAAAGTTATCAGTTTTTATGCTGGCACAACAGAGATGCAAGAAGTACCTATATGGACTTGAGTTCTCTATATAATATTTTTCTTTCTGACACCATCAGGAATTACATTAAATATGGCCTATGGTCATAGAAAGGTTTGGGTTGGATGGAAACTCAAAATTTGTCTAGTTCCAATGGCACATTTGTCTGCCATGGGAAAGGACACCTTTCACCAGACCAGGTTACTCAAAGCCCCACCAAAGCTGGCCTTGAATACCTCCGAGGATGGGGCATCCACAGCTTCTACAGGCAATCCATTCCAGTATCTCTCTGCTTTTTCAAAGTAAAAAATTTCTAATATCTAATCTAAGCATACCCTCTTTTAGTTTAAGAGATCAAGATGTTTTGTTATACCAGGTACTCTCCAGTACCTAAGCCAGCATGGTGTGTGCTAAGGAGTCCAGGACGACATTATGTGTTCCTGGCTTAATCACCGACCTAAGGCTTGGGTGCCTTTGATGTGAAACTGTGGAGAACAGTTGTATGGCTAGAAAGGAGGATTTCATCCCTTTCGATCTCCTGGGAAGAACCTCAAAGCAACATGTAACAATATTTGGAATGTACTACTTCTCTGTGTTTGACCATTGTCCCATTGTTTGCTATGGGGCTTGTTTAGGGTATCTGTTCAACTAAATGTTTGTTGCCTGTATGCAAGAAAGACAATTACTTCTGATCTGTATTTAAAAATACTTTAAAGCCCACACAAGCGTCATTATCTCTTGGAGTCTCAGCTCCAGTAAGCTGAGGCAGCCATGGCACTCATGCTGACACATAAAGAAGGTGGTCCTAAAAAGCAGCAAGTGAGCCCTTAATTAGAGAGACTGAGGTTCCTATGATGACCATTCAAGTCAGACAGAGAAGAGGCCCAGGAAGGTCTGTCCTGCCACACGCATTATGGAAATGTCCCAACATATGGGATCTAGAGCTACCTCAGCTGCGCAGTGGGGATATAGGTGGTAGAAACCTCTGATTTGAGTTGCCTGAGCTCTTAGACTGTGCTCCTCACAGAGGAATAAAATAATCCATGAATTCACCAATGACAATTCCAAAAAAGAGCCCTTGCAGCCCATTCATGTCCTAATAGGCAATGATAGCTGTGGTTGCCCCACATGAGGTCTAAGTGGGAGACTGGAGGGATTCCCCGGCACAGAGGAAGGGAGACAGGCAGAAGGCCCTGCCCTGGAGGTCTGCACTGCCAGCACACAAGGGGAGCACAGATGCTGACAAACTGTTAGCATTAGAAGAACTCTGACATTGTCTGCTGTTTTGAAAACTTGCTCTCATTTACAAATGAAATCCATATAATTGACATAAAAGTCACTAAAGAATATTTCACGGGACACTGTTCTTTTCATAACTAACTCTTAAAAATATTTACTAGAAAGATCAAGCAGAAACTAGCAAGTCCACATGCATCACATCAACATCCCATAGTAGCACAGTAAGATGTTCTTCTTTGCTTTCTGTGATTTTTGTTTTGTTTTCACAATTCATTTGGTTTAAATGTTATTAACCTAGATTGCTGAAAAGGTCTGTGAACCTTTCAAAGAGTCTGTTCTGAGTTCGGAGTTTGTAACAAAACCTGAAACCAGGCAGGTTTCATGTGGTTTAGAATTTCCTTGTGAACGTTTCACCTAGATGTTGAAATAGGCTCAAAGTAACATTCCCAGTTGAAAGTCTGTAAGAACTTCCCATTCAGAAGGACTGGCAGCATTTTAAACAAAGAGTGGAATTCATCCATGTACAGATGAGCTGAACAAGGCCTTCACTTTAGCCTAATTCAGATCTCAAAATAAGAACTTAATATGGTACGTAAGTCTTATACTGACCTTCTGCCCAGAGATGAATGTCAATCCATACAAACATATGCCTACTGTTTCAACTCGGGCTATTTTAATGGGACAGGAGAAGCCTGAAGGAAAGAAGAATATAGGTCTATAAAGTGAAAATACTGTGGTTAATGCAATACAAAGATTGATAAATATATACTGGTCAGGAAATTTCAAAAGCACTCATGCTCATCTACTAATGCCTTATGGTAATTGCTACCCATTGTTTTCCTATAGCTACAAGTCACAGAGCTCTGTAACTGTGCAAGAAACTCATCTTTCACTTGAGAGAAAAAGAGCATAGTGCCGTGCTTTGGGAAACAAAGATGGGAAAAGAATCCAGATGTATAAAGTATCAAAGAAAATAAAAGAATCCTTTTTATGTTTAATAATATGATTTTAGACCAAGCTCATGACCTTGGGACCACAATGACTTATTTTCAGTGCTTGGTGCTGGCAGCACTAGCAGAGGCAATATGCTGTCTTGCAGATTTCAGCACCAGAGACTACTAAATGTAACGTATAGTTTGGTCAAATTAGTGAATATCAGAGGCTACTGACATGTTACCTGCATTTGAAGTGTTTGTCCGCTTGCCAAAGCGGCTGCTTATACCCACAGGCTGTCATGGAAGGGACAGTGAGCAGCTCTCTGCCACAGGCTATGGGCCTGTTGCTCACAGCCATATGATGCTGAGGGCAGGGAAAAGGTGTCAAAAGAGCATGGTGCAGGCTGGGCCTCAGTGGGTGCTGTGGTGGGGTGTCTTGCCTGCTGGCTACTCTGGGCAGCTGTCTAAAGCTATTTCTAGAGACTTCTGTTGCTATAGCTATGTTGCAAGTTCTAAAAATACCTTTCTGTGTCCCAAAATCCAGTTAAACTGTGTTTCCCTGTGTATGTTTTGTTTTACTTGGGACATACTGTGAAGCAAAAGCAGTTTTGCTAGTATGAGCTAAACCCACTCTAAACCAGCTCCTTCCTTCAGGACACTTTTGTTATTCCACCAGTGGTGCTCTCCTCAGGGCTGGCTATCCCCAGCTGCCCAAGCGAGCCAGGAACACCTTCCATATTCTTAATAAGCAGAAGTCTGTCTAGCCCTTTTACTCGGTCCTTTTATTTCCAATCTCTAGGCACGGCTTTGTCACCCGGGGTGGAGTGGGGGCTCTGCCCTCCCCAAAGTCTACAGCAGGTGAAAATCATTGTAGGTTAACTGAATTGCTTCATGGACCACATCAATCAGATAGGCCTTTTCCTCTTCCATTACCCGGCCAGGATAGGGACTGGCTGACAGCTCACAGTAGCTTCTGCTGGCAACTATTTTAGAGTTTTATTTAGGCCTACTATATTATTGAAAAGGAAAACAGCCAGGAAACTGGCCTATTCCCACTCTTCCAGATGCCAGTCCCCTGGGACTGGTCTCCCTTGCCTCCTCCAGAGCCTTAACTGCCTCTGTATCTTCCTTTTTTACTATGAAAATTTATCAGTCTCTTCTATACCCAGGATGGGCAAACAACTCTCCCAAGCCATCCTTAACTCCTCAGCAGGACGAGGAAAAGAGGAAGTGAAACCACTCCAGGAGGACTCTAAACCAAAGCCCAGCAACAGCATCCGGACAGCGCGGCTCCTTCTCCGTTACCAGGTAAAACTGCTCGGGTGGCCCCAGCAGGTGCACACCCAGGAACGTGGCTCTGCCTCCCGGGAAGCTCCCGCTGCCGTTCCCACGCCGCGGGACGGGGCTGCGGGCGCGCAGCCGAGCGCGGGGATGGCGCCGAAGGAGCGGGGTGGGCACCGGGGCTCGGCGGCGATGGGAGACCCCCGGGCGGGCGGCAGGGCCCGGCTTGTGCTGCCTGCTCGCCACCTCCTTCGCGCGTTCCCCGCCGGCACGGAGAGCCTGCAGAGCCCGTCCAGCAGCCCCCCCCGGGGAATCCCTCTGATGCAAGGGGAGTCCCCGGCAGCTGTGGGCCGGGGGAGCGGAGCTGGCTCCTTGCCATCCGCCGCCGAGCCGGGCTGGGAAGTGCGGGAAGAGGGAGGTGTGGCTGCCGGGGCCCCTCGGCCATTGCCGGCTCCCGGGAATGCCTCTCGGCGGCCGCTAGCAGCCGGGCTGCGGCGGGCAGCGCCCGGGGCTCCGGGCAGCAGCGCGGGGCCGGGGGAGGGCT
>VWZG01006962.1:474206-550576 GCA_013396735.1 Grallaria varia
GGGGCCACGGCGCGGCAGCCCCACCGCCCCCCGCGGGAAGCGGCGGCCCCGGCGCGCAGGACCGCGGAGCGCCCCCGCCCCCCGCGCCGCTCCCCCTTTGAAAACTGATCTTTGGCTCTTCGCGTGAAAGTGATTTGAATTTGGCTCGGCGGCGCTCTGCGCAGGCGTCCAGCTGCTGGCATGCTGGCTCCTTGCAAAGCAGCTGTTTTGGGTTTGAAATTCCAACATGGCAGAGGCTGCAGTCAGTCTTCCCTTCAAAAACTTGGAATGATTTCAAATCATAGGCACCTTCACTTAACCCGAGCCCCCATTCATCAGCAAACACATCGGATCGATGCTACTCTAACCTATCGGGTTCTTGTACCAAATCTCCAGGTAAGAGGATCTTTTTTTTTTTTTTTTTTCCCCCACACTAGTCTTTCTACCATCGTTTTAAATTTTATTTAATCTTAAAGCTCACCGAGAGAGCCGTGTATTAATCGCCTGTTCGTGCCCTAAATATTTTGCCTAATTTGTAGTCGTTTTCTGATATTAAACACTCCGGTCTGCTTGCCTGATCGTAGTCTGGAAAGTAAAGATATACAATCGCGGTGCATGGTTTTTCCTCCTTGATCATTGCCAACAATAGTAGGCAGATTAAGAGTTCGCGATTGCAAGCTCCCTCCCCACCTCCTCCTCCTCCTAATTGGATTTATTTTTAAGTTGCTTTGAAAATAATAAACTGCAGGGAACGTGAGTCTGGACTTTGGGGCAACTAACTTCTGAGCAAATAAGTGCAAATAAGAATCTCGCAAAACAAAAGTTAGGTTTAAATTGCCGTGTCTTGGCTGGGGGTGGGGGGTGGGGGCACGAATATGTCAGAGAAGCTGTTGCAGTAAAATGTAAGCACATCATCTTGGAGGGGGTACAGCGTGGTGGGCGTATTGTTGGCTCAGGAGGGAGAGAAAGATGTATAATTTAATGGTATATACAATCCACTGATCCTATTACTATCCTCCCTGGAGCTCTTGTTAGTTTCAATGGGAGTGAGTGAAATTGACATGGACTTGCATTCCTGGTCATGTGCTTTTTTTTCCCCCTTTCTTTCTTCTCTTGTGATCTGAGATCCCCTTTTTGTTGATGTTGCTTTCCCACTTAATTATATGCATGTAGGTTAAATGAATACCTGACGAAAGGGCCCACGTTTCAAGGCAGTGACATTTGATAGCTGAGAGGAAAAGTGGCTTTAATGAAAAGCAACCTTTGGAATTCCTGCTTGTGAAAAATCCAATTCAGCTTTTTGTGCTGCCAGCAAGAAATGATCAGTAGCACCAGTGTTTATGGTATGTCCGTTTTGGGATCTACTTCCTTTGCATCTAAATAGCAAAGACAAATTTAAATAGCATGGTAACGCACTGAGGACTCTGCATGCAAATATTTTGTAATAAATACCTAATGTTTCATAGTGTATTTTCATTTGTGTATATATAACCTTTTTTTTTCTCTTGCTATCATTTGTTTATCATTTCTGCTTCGATTATAGCATTAGTTTTGTCCATTGTATTGATCTCAGTTGTAAAACCTGAAGTTGCATGTTACTAGCAGTGCACTATATACACCACTGAACTCCAATGGTATGTAAATTAGTAAAACTCGGTGAGTGGAGAAGGCGAAAATGTGTAGCAATGAATATATACACTTACACATCTATGTGCTTGTACATCCATGCCTAAAATGCATCCTTTCCTTTTGCAAACTAATATTTTTTGAGCATTTATTTGAACTCCAGCTGCTTTTCTCTCTCTCACTTTCAGCGTAATCATCTGCTAGAGGTCCTAAGTGATGTGGGGTGAGGGAATGTTTTGCATGTAAACAAACAAAATTACTGTTGTGGCCGAATGTTTAATACGATTTAATAAGGGTTATTTTTTGCTCAGTTTACAAGTGTCTGGTTCATGCTGCTCTGCTCTCGATGTGTAACAGGATGAAATAATCAGGTGCTGAAACTGGCTTGATTTTAACGGTCACTCTCCAGCCCCCCACGCCACCCCCTCCTCCAAAAAAGTCAGATAAAATGGAGCATGGGGAATTTCAGTAGATCTCCTTGTAGTGCAGTAGATGCACCTCTAGGTATGCAGTTAAGGCTAAGGAAGTAACAACAAAATTGACTATTAGTCTGTTTTGTGCAACCAAAAAGGGGGTACATTTACTTTTTAATTGCATGTGGTAGCAACAAAAAAGGATGGAGAGAGACCCTTGGAGAGAGAAAGCATGTGTGTGTGTGTGTGCGTTTGGGATAAGGGGGAGGTCTGGCGTGTGTGGCTGATGATCTCTCTTAATAACATATCTGAATGCAAGAAAGAAATTGAGAGAGCAGTTGCCCAATGTGCACTCCTATTTCGGTGTTGTAGGTGACTATATTGCTAAACATATCCTGGGTGCTATATGATGGGAATGATCTGGTTGCATTTTGCATTTAGAACTTGTTGACTTTGAAACGATCAATAAGGCAACTGTTTATTTTAGATGCACATAATTTGCTTTGAGAAATGTTTTAAGGAGAAGAGCAAGCAAGCGAGAGCGGAACATTTTTTTTTCTTTCTTTCTTTTTTTTTTTTTTTTTCCTTTCTAGAGCTGTTGGAGCAAATGTGATTGCCAGATGGGAGATTTCCCTCTGTGATGTTAAAGCTGTAATATATATTCAGAGCAGATTGGACTGCTGCTTGTGATGAGGAGGATATTACATTTATAAATTTTAAATCGGGAATTGGACAGTATGCTGAGAGCTGAAATTGGATGGTGTGGACGGTTTGGACTGTTAAATGTGATTCCCAGATAATAATAATAATTATAGTAGCAGTAATATATGTATATATAATAAACATGATACTATTAGGCAGCTATATATATTCTATGGCACTTAAGTATATATTTCCAAATATGACTTCTCCCTGTTTCCCCCCTTTCCTAAAAGGTTAGGGATTGGAGGTGATTGGGAGGGGGATTTAAGAGCCCACTGTTAGGAGAAATCATATGTAATCAGGTTCTGTTTGAGGAAAAGTTTTGCTACAGTTCTTGTTGCAAATGCTTCTCTTTCTGAGTTTTTGTTTTGCCCGTGCATGTGGCCTGATAGTGCCACAATCCTGAAAGGCTGGAAAGTGGGAACTAGTCACACTCGAGCAGCTCTGCTGTTGCAAATTAAAAGTGTGTTGTGGTCAGGAAATGAAAGCTACAATGTCTCTTTTGAACAAGTCGTTTATCAAGAGAAACATCTATCAAGCAGTGACTTGTCACATTGATCCTCTAAAAGTTAGGTCCGAAGTGGGAGCTGCTTTGATGTTTTTGATCCCAAATTTATAAAATTGAGAAAGCTGGAGAGAGTAGGACCGATTTGCACTTAAAAATGACTCTACTCTGGGCGTGACAAAATCTAGTATCTGGGATACAGGGCTGGTAAACCAAGGAGGTATTGGATCTTCTGCCTGATTTTGATTTTTCACATTGAAACTTTAGCTTTGCTACACAGTCGATCTCTTTCCATACTTCTAAACATGCTGTCTTATGAATCTGTGAATTATTTCATTTGGAATATTTTCTTGCTTAGGAATACATCTGTTGCTTCCAAATGGAACCTTTTTCTGTTTGTTTTGTTTTGTTTTGTTTTGTTTTTGGTTTTTTTTTGTGATGGTATTTATAGAGTTCAGCTTGAGAAGGCAATTTTTTTTCTCTCATCTCAGTCTTGTTTCTTCTTCTGTGTTTGTAATCTCAGCTCCACCTCTCCTCCCTGTGAAGCAAAGTTTCTTTTACTGTCAGAGTAATGTTTATTGCAAGTAAGGTGCATTTGAAGGTATCTGTTTCCACAGCTTAAAACATGGTAAGAGTCCTGTTTAGTGCGTCTTCCCCTTTCTCATCCTCTTTTTGTTTCCATTTTTGGCATGTGAACCACGCTTTCATTCTCAACAAAAGCAGTGTATTTCAAATTAAATATGAAGTGGAGGTTTCAAGAGGAAAAAAAAAAAAAAAAGACCAAAATAAAGTCCAAACTGATCTTTTATCTTCACCTAATTTCAACCATTTGAATTGTTTAGCAACTTCACTAAAAAGTCTTTCATTTTGCATAAAGTTTATGTTTGGATTATCAATGAATCCCTTTGATGAAAGAGAGGTTTGGTGTTTGTTTGTTGTTGGGTTTCTGCTTTCTCTGCTTTTGGTCTTGGCTAGGGTATGAGTGAAATCTTCCTTAAAGCAGGATGCTTTGACTTCTTTTCTTCAGTGTGGTAAATGAGACTAACACTGCTTATGGTTACTTGATAGAGACCCATTTGCAAATAAGCAGCAAACAGCAGCGTGGTGGGAGTTTTGGTGAGTGTTATACTTGCTAATTAATCATGTTTGAAATGAAGGAGTCGTAGCATGATAATAAAGGCTCATTGTTGTTTGATATTTGTAACACTCCTACATGAATCTGGTGGGTTTGGGGGTTTTGTTGTTATTTCCCCAACCCTCCATATTAAGATACCTTTAGTGCTAGATCAAATTGTTTTTATTTATTGCAACATTGTGGAAGCACAGGGATGTTTGGTTCTCTTATTCTAGCAGTATCTTAGAAATACGAAGACTATATTGCTGTTAATATTTTCATCATACAGTTCATGAGAGCAAATGATGAGTCTGATGTCATTAGCTGTTCTTTAAGATTTTTTTATATTTACACAGAGTCAAACATTCTTTGTGTTTTTTTTTTCTTCATATAAAAAGACTTACTACTCTTTTTCTTATAATTGAAAAATGGCACTTGATGAACTTTTGTGCCCTACTTGCGTATGCATCTGTAGTAAGGGATGGCAACTAAAAATATGTTTCAGAATAGTTTGTATACTAGCCCTTTAAAAATTAAACTGTAAAACACTTGGATGGTGTTCCTGTTTTCTTGTTTTGATTTTTAATATGGCTCTTACCAGATGTGTCATCTTTAGTCTTTATTTTTCACCTTTCTATTAATAACTGCTATATACAATGGAGAGAGAAGTGGTAATCTCTTTCAAACTACAAAGCTTTAAATTCAAAATTTAATAGATTAATTAAGGCTATTTTATACTGCATGAACAAGGTTTGAAATCTGCTTTTATTTAGATGCTCTGTTCCTTTTTGAAAATGTAATTCCTAGAGGAAAATGATTCTGTATGGTTCCTGTCAATAAGTTTGTTCAATGAACACATACAAGAAACATTGAATATAATGACTGATCTTTCTGTAGTCTTAATCATCAATTAATAGGCTTATCTGCTTGTTAGGAGTGGGTTTAATGGTACAGAATCAGCATGAGATCTGTCTATATGAAACATTTGTATGTTTATAACAGACTGAGTTTTGATCTTGCATCCCCAGATCTAATAATAGAAATATTTGGCTCTTTGCCCTCAATCAATATATCCCTTAGGAGAACAAACTTCACATAATACTTTCATAAAGTGCCGGATGTATTGATACCAAGTTGATAAATTTAATTACTGGGGTTTTACATTGATTCATTGATCTTACAATTGGAGGAAATTGTTCCGCAGACATTTCTGAAGTATCAAGGAATATCATATGTTGATAGAGCTTGGTTAATTGATCAATCAGTGCTTTTTTTTCCTTCTTGGTCATTCATAAGAAAAGGGATAAAAATAACTGTAAAAAGAACTTGTAATAAACTGATTAGAAATTCTCATGTGTTATTAACAGAGCAGATGAGAAGCAGAGCACTATGGAGGTGGGGAAAAATGAACTTTGAAGTGGAATTCTGCATATTGGGCCCAATCCTTAGCTGATGCAAAAATGTTTAGCTTGAAAGAGCTACAGTAATTTACAGTTCCCAGAATTTGGACCGTTGTGGCTTTTTTATGTTGTTTGTTTGATTTGGTTTTGGTGGCTTTTTGATTTTTTTCTTTCTTTTTTCCCCAGTACTTTTCTTTGGCTCATTGGAAGATGTTTTAAATTGGATATTATGGCTACTAAAATGTATGGAATTTTAGATAAGCATCTGATCCAAAATGAATAGTATAGCTATAAAAGCAATTTGAAGAGCTGTAAATTCAGGATTGCGTATCCCTGATATTGTTGCAGAGTATTAAAATCTTGCTAGCTAGAGATGCTATCCTCTAAGTGAAAACTTATCTTCCTTATGGGAAAGATGACTTCAGGGAACTCTAGGCTGGGAAAAGGCCTGAAGTTTCTTTTGTTGCTAAAATAATAATAAAAAAGTCCAATACATAGAATTAGTTATAGGGATATTTTCCAGGTGAAAAACCTTACGGGAGTACTTGGCTCCATTTCGGTGAGGTATGCGACCTTTTCACCCTATGTCAATGATATTTTTATAGAGTGTGTGAGAAATGCAAGCATAAAGAAAATTCCTTAAGATCATTCAATTTTTATTTTCTCTAAAAGGAAAAAAAAAAGGAGGAAAAAAAAATCTCTGAATCTCAAAACAACACATACTTCTCCCTTATTGAAACTGTATTCCTTTAAAGGATGGTAGCTAATAGAGAAAAATAGGGAGAAAATCCACTTGCAATATGTTACCATAGGTTTGGCAAATACAGTCTTATCCTTCAAGAAGCAGAGAATCCTAGACTGTAATGGAGGTCAAAGGAAACCTAAGGCTTTCAGTCCTTTAATAATTGTACCTGCCACCCCCCTGATCAGCATGTTAAAGGGAAGGCATGTATATGTGTTATATTTCTTAGAAGATAATTTGTATTTGCAGCAACCTACTAAGCACAAGTGGACTTCGCTAATATTGCTTCTAAATACCTGTTGATGTTGGTCCCACTGTTTGACAAGTGAGGGTAAATGAAAAGAGAAATAGTTGGTCGGCCTTGGATACCAAAGTCTTGAGGAAGTGGGGGAGACACTGGGCTTTGACAGGTCAGTCTGAGAAACGGAAGAATACGAGAAAGTGTAATCTGCAGAAAGCAGCACTGATTAAGAGCACACGGAGATGTCTGCGGTGATGAAAATGTGGAGTCTATGCTTCCCTCTTGCCGAGCTATGTTGCTGTGAGGTATCGGCACACACAGTATGGTAATAACAGTATTGTGTGTCTGTTCCGATCGTGCGAGTAACGGTACCTGTCAAACATATCATAATACTGAACTATCTCTTTAATCATATAAGCAACACTCCTTACTGCAAAAGCTATTGTATTTGTACAATAGAAAGAACAGCCATACATTATTTAAATGATAGACCAGAACTTTGTTCTTTAAACCATTTTTCTGCATAGGGAAAAAAGTTTAATGTGTCTTGGCTATAATTACAAATAATGCAACTACAGATGACTGTCATGCCACTGGCTGATTTTTAAAAATTTTTTTTTATAATAGTCTATTAAGTATGTAGTCTAATGTGCCATGTAATACTGAAATGGCAATTACCAGTCATATTATTTAACTGTAACTGAGAAACTATTTACTTAGGTCTTTTAAAGTATAGTGGAGCTACTGCTACCATGATGTTAGTTGCATTTCAAATACAATACCCCTGAAAGGGATGTGGACATGGGTGCTGAGATTATTTTGACAGGATAGCAAAGTTTGGTGATGTAAGTACATTTTTTGCTCCAGATTCCTTAAAATCATGTATTGCTTGGATTATTTGTTTTCTGTTTTCAACCCTTTTGTGTTCTACTTTTAATCTCTCATGTACTTTTTGTTAAAGCATATGGTTCTCTTTCTTTATATGAATTACTCAATATATGAAGATATATGCCAACAGTTTATTTTGTGTGATATTTTAGAATGTGTGCACGTGTCAAGCTGATTATAGATTGGTGATGATAAATTGGTTTCAGTAATGTGTATCTTATTTGCATTAATACTTTCGCAGTAAGAGCACAGTGTGGTCAAACTTCATGATCTAAGCTAGCGGTCTCACATCTAATTAAGCAGGATCTGAATGAATGATTCCCCAGTATGGGTCACAGTTGAATTTTTGTTTCTCTTCTTCAGTGTGATAAAATGCTTAAGGGACATATTAATGCATGTTTATGTAACTCCTGCTAATCTGAAGGGAATTCGGAAGTGAATATTGAGAGGAGATGGGAGAAAGGGCTGAAGCTGGTAGGTCACAGGGGTTTGTGGCAGGAACGTATCTTCATGTTTGCATTCAAGGGGTTTTTTTTATTTTTAGGTTTTTTCCCTGACTTAGAACAATTGCTGTTTGCCTTCTAATATGTTAGAAATCACATTCCTGTTTTCCTCTGAGAGTTTTTTTCTGTCTCCTCCATTCTAGCATACAAGCAAGTCATTAATAAAAAAGCATTTATACAGTGGGCTTGAATTATCACTTAATAAAACTGAGAACTGTAGTGCTGCAAAGATATTCCTAGACAGTACAACAGATGTTACCGTGTGTATTTGTCTTCTGGAGACACAGTGAGGGGAAGAGCCAACAATTACTTATATTGCTGAGTGACAGTAGAGGGTGGATGGGAATGACAAAATTATATGCAAAAATTTTTAATCCCTGACAATAGTGGCAATATTGACATTTAAAATATTATGAACTGATAGCCCTACTGTACAAAGTGCTGTGATAGCTGTGCTTTTAGATGAAAAGTATCTTTTTATATGCCTTATGGCACAGTGTGGTCATGTTGAAAGTATGAAAGTCTCATCACAGACTCTGAGAAAGTGCAGGTTAACATCCTCTGTCTTCTTTAGACCCTATCGGATTACTTTAGCCTCCTGTGTTGACACAGAGAAAGAAACAGCTAGATTCTATGCTGGAAGAATGAGGTTTCCAAGCACTGACTGATATAAGGTATCCCATTGTGATACCTAAACCAAATTTTAAAAAATCAAGCATCCTTTTCAAGTTAAACTTGAGAAACGGAGAAAGGAACAGCAGAGATGTATCTGAACACACTTGAAGGAGCACCATTTACTTTCAAAAGAGATCTTTCCCATCACTTGTGGATAGCTCCACCATGAAGAGCAATATCAAAAGATCTCAGAAAAGTAACTATTCTTTTATGTCTTTGGAAACTCAGATGCTTACAAGATTGTTTCTGAGAAGGAAAAGAATTGATCCTGTTTTCAGTCCCTTGTTGTTGGCATTTGTGGACCATGTGACTATGTACAGTATTTTAGAAATATATTCTTGGTATATGGATACAGTTCTGTTTCCTCTTGCAGCTCTAAGAGTGCACTGTAGCTGCATGAAAACTCAGTTTGGACAATGTGTTTTTATTAATCTTTTTTTGCACTCTTTAAAATTGTTTTATTTAAAATACAAATGGAGCTTGCTGAAGACCTTTAAGCTTAATTGATAGGTCATCTGTGTTATTGAAGTAGAGAAATTAAAATTAAAATAGTTGTTATTGTTTTTTCATGAAAATATAGACTTGAAGTCACCTGTGATAATTTGCAAACTAGATAGCTCCAGTCAGAAAATTGCTTAGATTCACTTATACAGAAGAAGATTATAAATTTGTTAACTCTTCAGCTAAATGTACACCTGATTTACGATTAAGTGGGTTTATGTTTAGTAATATTACATCTGTAGCTTTATATTAACTTCATAACTATACCGGTACTGTATTAAACATACTGTAAATGAACAGATATTCCATTTTAAAGTTCATAATTTTTCATGTGTTTGTAGAATTTCTGATATTTTTTTATTTCTTACTCTTTGCCTTTGATAAAAGCTGAAATAAATATATTTTGGAAACTGTTCATGCAGCAATTAACCTTTTTAAATAATTGATTTTCATTTGTTCTTTGGCTTTCATTCATTGCATTTCATACTTCTATCTTGTGTAGGCATTCTTCATGATAAAACATTGGTTTATTTTTTCCACTTCCTGTTTAAAAACTGTAGTGGTAACATTAGTTTAGCTGATACCGTGGTCGTCCTATCAAGAAATTCAATGTTATTCAGATTAATGTCAGAAAATTCTATGTAATGAGGGGTATGAGGCACTTCTCGTTATTTGGCCCCTGGTATTTGTCAATGTAACAGTCATATCAAAGGCTCACCTTAATATGCAGGGAATGTATTTGTTGAAACACATAGTTCAGTTGATTTGAGAAGCCTTTGTTTTATAAAGTTAGACATAGGTAAAATTTATCTCACCATGTGTTTACAGAGACTGTGAATAACCACTGTGAAATACCATTGAATGACATTTTGAAAGTTTTCACTGGTTAGGAATGTCCAGAGTTATAATGTGATTATCCATACAGTACAGAATAACAAATTGACACTAGTATTCATTTGGAGTAATAATTTTCACCCCTAATTAAGGGAAGATGTTTTGTTACTGAGTAATTAGCAAACACCACCACGCCCTTCCCCACCCCTCCCCCTAAGATGTCATCTGTTTAGAGATCGTAGAATTCGCGACTTTCATTCATGAGAGGCAACTCCTTTTGGGCTGAAGTTACTGTTCCTTTCTATTTCAGAGCTGCTACAACAGCTGCAGTTTGAGCTCGAGTGGCTGAGATAACATCACGAATAGTATTGTATCTCAGCAAGTGCAATTCAGGTTGGCACTTTTGGGTGCTCAGTTATCAGAGGCACTGGGTCCTTGCAATTTCCACTGATTTTGCATATGCAGGTGTGCAACAAATCTTAGTAGCTAGATTTTGGAAGGAATTTCCCCAGAAATTGGTAGGCGTTAGCTTTTTATTTGTACTTCTTAAATGCTACAATCTCCCTTTTGAGGTATTAATGCTGTATCACAGAAGAAGCAGGGCTTTTGATTTTTCTTGGTCGTTGTAAAAACACATTTGAAATTCATCAGGACAAAAATACATGTGCTCTGTAAAGGTGTAACGAAGGATTCATTTGTGATTCTGCATGGAGGAAACTTTAAACTCTGTTTGTTACTGTATAAATGTTCCAAGGAGCAAAATACAGAGTAGATGATGCTGTTCTAATTGCAAAATCTCCCTTAGTTATCTTCTCCCTCCTCCTGATCCTTCTCCTTTCCTCCTCCCCCCCATGGCTTTTTTAAACAATTATGGGCATTGTGCTCCTTAATGGTGCATAGTTACTGTAAAGATAGATGTCCTCAAATAATGAGTTTCTAATAATAATCAGAGGGATTTAGATTAAACTGGTTTTGTGTAGAAATCTTACAGTGTGAAAAAAGTACACCTAAAATCCTGGGATATATTTACAGGAGCTATTTACAGAGAAGTAACCCAATTTTGTATCGGTACATGTGTGTGGGGTGAGGGGAGTAGAGGCGCATGTCTGTATCTTCCTATGCTTTTGTTCACCTGCTTTAAAGACTTCAGAAGGTTTCTTTTTTTTAGTACAGATTTCTTTGTTTGCTTTCTGATACCAGAATATGTTTTAAAATCACAACATGCTAATTAGCTTCTGTGTTTACACTGGAAAGCTTGAATCCCTTCAAATGACTTCTACCCGCACTCTTCTTTCTATCTGTTGCTTTCCTGCCGGCTTCGCCCTTCTCCAATCCCCCTGCAATGAGGGTTATTACATTGGATTTGTTGCTTTCTTTCTTGTTCAAAAGTTCTGAAGGCAAGTAAATGGAAGTGATAAGTACAGTAACAGATAATTGTTACTTTAAAGAGTTGTTGCTATATTGGGAATAATATCTTTCCTAACAGGAACTGAATCAGCAAAGCTGCACAATAAAAAGAGCAAAATAGTTTAACTTATGGTTTAGAAATACATATGCCATTTAAATGGAAACAAACCCCCAAATCTCCCACATACCTTTTGGGGTTTGGAGAACAAAAGCCTGCTTGTACGCTCCAAATTCCCCTGGGCCTTAATTTGCAATACCATTATTTAAGCCTGGCTGATATAAACCCATTGCAGAGAAATAGAATCTCTCCTTCCTGGCTTTTCAAAGCCATTCCGTGCCCCCCTCTCTCTGCCTACTGGTGTCTCCCAGCCCCCCGCTCCCTGTTCCCAGCCTCTCTACCCTGTTCCCAGCCCCTTGGTCTTACCCTGCCACTGTGGACCTCTTTTGTATTTGAAATACAGTAAACGTAGAAATACTGCACTTCTAAAATGCAGGAAAATGCCATTCTGCATGTTTTTACTGAAGTCTTTACCAACACATATGTAATTCCACGTTCTCACTAAAATCAAGACTATAATCACTTTAATATCTATTGTGTCCTCTACCAGGTGGCATGCAGTCTTTTACTGTAAAGATAGATCCTGATAGAATAAGTTGGTTTTTTTTCTAAGTCAGATCTTGTAGAAAATACTAACCCTAAACTGAGGAGAAACTTGTGCCAACTTAATATGCTCCTGGGGTGCCAAGCTCTTTGGATATCAGCTTCTGGGTACAGTACTGGTATTGTCAGATGGTCAGCTGGAAACTGTTCTGGAACAGGACTGGGTTTGAGTGTAATCCCTAACAGCTAAGAGTAAATACAGGAATCGCTGTAGCTTGATGCAGCACGGAGTACTACAGCTGTATTTATTTTGCTGCTAATAAAATGGCAGTCTACTTTGTCATTAGGAAGCTTGTCTTTTTGAAATAGCAATTGAGGTGCAGTTCTGAACATTTGAGTTAGTGGGATAAGCTAAGATATAGATGAGCTGCATTCCTGAATGTGGGTGGAAGGATGGTGAGTAATACATGCCTTGGCCTGGCATCTGCCAGAAGCACTTTTTTTTTTTTTTTNACTCCCCGTTCTAGTTTTGAAAGGTGTAAGGTATTCTGATAGGCAGAGGGGGAAAAACAAAAGGGAAAAGTACTTCCAAGCAAATCATTATAGCATATCTCAATGACTGTGCTCCACGCTTAATTTAATTAGAAGGCAACTGCACTGGAAAACTGGTCATTTTTGTCATAGTTAACCACTGGTTCTCTCCTACCCCCAATCAGAACTGATTATATGCCATGTTGTATAATGTAATTTCTACAAGAAAATTAAGTATGAATAGGCATGATAGTATTGTGAGTTGCAATAATGAGGTTTTCATTAATGATTTTAATTTATCATTTAACTATCCTTTTAGAGGTGAAAATAACTACTTTCCTTCTGGCATTTCCTTTTGCTGTGTATACCAACCAGTACCAAACTGGGATGTTTTCAAAATAGTTTAAGCAAAAGACTGACTGGATAGTTATTAATATGTTCATTATGTGGCAAAAAGACACTGAAAGAAGTGAAACTTTTTATATGCATGTTTCTTGTAGGATAACTATTTTCAGGAGGGATTTCTGTTATGTTGTAATACAATTTATTTGTGTATAGTTTCTGAGACTATATGTGTAGTTCAATGCTGGATTTCAGCCAAGCAAGTTTGTTTCCTAGTTAGCTGTAATAAGACTTGCTGTCAGTAGTAAGATAATGATAAAGATCATGTACAGTTTAAGAAAAAAAAAATCTATTAATTTACATTTGTGCACCAAATTTCACTTGGTGATATGTTTGTTGGGCTGAGCTATTAAGTGCTTTGTGGATTGTATTTCAGCTAGTGTATGATTGACTAGGTGTGCTGGAGCTTTTTACCTACTGCCAATGCAAAACTTGACCCTGGTTTCACCCTGAGATGTTTTTGCCTTTTAAAAGATCCACATCTCATGAGTACACAGGTGGGTGATAAGAAAATTTATTGTTGTTATTGGTAGGGTGTGGCTTCATGTTAGAGTAAGAATAATCTAAATATGAACTGATGCTAAATAGATTTTATTTTTTTAATGTTGACTCCAAAGCTCAACTATGGGAATTGATGTATCATCTTAAAATTTCAAGTCTACATTTTATGCACTGTGCCAAAGCACCCATGAGCTCATTAAGCAAAGACTTTTTCAATTATATCTTGTCTTTATGCATGTATTTATACTTGACAGGAATCCTTTAGAGGTTTGGTTTGCTGTATTAATGCTTACAATGTGTTAGAGTACATAAAATATGCTGAAAAAAGAAAGAAAAAGAGCAAGTACTACTTACAGGTCTAGTGCTGGTAGCTTCCTTTGTATTTTAGTAGCTGCTGAAAAGTTCCTTGGCCAGACATCCGTCCTCTAGAGAGCACACTAGTAATCTCCTCTGCCAGACCCTCACCTGCACAACCATCTGCAGAAAGTTTTAATCCTGGTACCTACAAAGAGAATCCCATTTGTGCTGCATAAAAAAAAAAATCTCCATGTATTCCACATTATTCCAGCATTTTTGCTACAGTAAGTGTTTTGGTTTTGGTTTTTTTTTTCTTTTTACATCTGGGAGTTGTTTTTGTATTTTTCACGCAAGTGGTTATCTTTATGAAAGTAGACTCAAATTCACTACGTTGCTCACTTACAGATATTTTTTCAACTTGTTAGAAACATTTCTTTAGCTATACATTGCTCTTTGCTGTAGTAAAATATTTGTGCAGAGTGTTTGAGACTTCCAGAACTAGGTACTAAAATTTATTATGTACTAAAATTTGGGTAATAAATAATATAGGTGGGTTTAAACCCAGTTAACCCTCCTCCAGCTACCTAGCTTCATTCCTTGACCCTTTTCTCTTGTGAGATGCCATATTACAGTTTTTTTGACAATTGTTACTAATGTTGATATTTATGTGAAGTCACATTCTCCAGTTCAAATGTTTCACTATGGTTCTCTACTCCAGTATATCACTATTAGCAATCATAAGATTTTTCAATAGTTCAAATTAACCTGATAGTCTGTTTCAGATTTTCCTTAGGTCTACTGATACAGAATAAAAAAAAGCTAGTATTCTTGAATTTGGTGTCATAAATTAAGACAAGCCCCAATCCATGGTTTAGTTTTGTTCTAAGACTGTATGTTTGGGGAGAATTGAATATTTAAAAAAATTTGTTGCACAGTGTGTAATTTACCAAGTGGACAACTTCTCCTAAGAGTATAGTGGTATCTGCTTTAGAACTAAATTTTGTTGGGGGAGTTTGACAACAGCCTGTGAACAGTTTGCAAGATCTAGGTAGTATGTTGCCATGTTGAAACAATCCCATTTGCAACGTTTTTCATTGCTTCAAAATGTCAAAGTGGTTGGTCTATACAGTTTATGAAGTTGCAGGGGGAAAAAAAATCCAAGATGGAACACAGTCTGTGAAAGTGCTAGGTCAAACCTTTTTGTCTTCATCACCCGTGACCAACAGATAGTTAACTTACTGGAGAAATAACTGTGACATTGTTTTGTGATTCATCTAATCCACTTTTTCCCACGGGGCTGAGACATTCACCAGTGTGTCACTTCAACCTTGGCACACACCCAGGTTTGCAAACTTGGTCCTTCATTCCGTGTTGTGTGGTGGAGCTGTGCGGTGAACTGCCCAACATACTGAAACCTCAATAAAAAAGGGTGTGTCACACCTGGAGGGCATCATGGTTAACCCCTTTACAAACCTAAGCTCTGCAGGGCTACATGTACTCTTAGAATAAGCCTTAGCTGTCATGGATGTACGTTGGAAATATAGTTAGGATATCTGGTCAGTCTTAACCAAATTTTTTGATGACAGAATTGTTTACAGTCAGAGACTGTCCCTGCTGTTCTACCTACAGAGCAATCTTTTTTTGCTAACTGTGGTGGAGGATTGGTATCATCCGAGTATATTCCTTATTGTCCTCCAAACCCCAATATCCTTTTTCTTTCACCCTGTCAAACTGGTGGCTTTTACAGCTTGTTCTGAAAGCCAAAACAGGATCAGGCTGTGTTGAAGTGAATGGGGGGAAGCAAGCAAGTCCTAGACCCAGGAATGTCCCCAGAAGGGACAGGTGGGGTGCCTGCTGGAGGGCCTCTGCCCACATCACCTGGGGCATTGTGGTGGCAGGCAGAGCTGACTCACTCTTGGATGGTTCAAAATAGCAGGAACAAGTGAATATGCTCTGAGTGTATTGATACAGTTAATAGGATGTTAAAAAAAAAAAAAAACATTGCATGGGGTAAATAATTCAAAGTAATGGTTTTAATGGGCAATATTAAAGCACCAAGCAACTCCAAAGTAAGCTGAATGACTGATCACTGATTTTTGTTGCTGGAAGGGGGATGTGTTGTGCCTTTTGTCTGAATTTAGAAAAATGTGAATTTTGTCCTTGTGGTGGAACACTGTGCCTTTTAAACATAGGACAGGGGAGAAAAACAGCAAAGAAATTTTTTTCCTGCCTGAACAAATGAAAGCAAGAGCAAAGCCACCTTGATTTTAGAATTCAGGCTCCAAATTTCTCTTTAAACCATTTTTAATAGAAACAGTAAGTTATAAATCATCTAAGCAATTACATGAACACAGAAGGAGTAGGGCCCAGTCTCTGCTTTGGCCCCAGATGTTTCTGGACTACAGTAATGGCCCAGCCCAGATATTTACTGCCTAATCTCTGTTCATGTGCACTTGTCCATAAATGGTTCCTTTTCCATTTCCAGTTCAACAACTGAACCACTTATAGTAGAGCATGATTTAAATTTGAATGATGGCAAAGTGTGAATAGAGACAATTTACCTTTGGAAACTTTCAAGTCCATTTCCCATATTTAAAATGTAAGGTAACTCTTGAAGAGGGAATGATTGATTGGTAAGTGCCCTCTTTTATATGCTGTATTTTTCTTTTTTTTTTTTGTGTCTATATATGTGTATAAAATCTGAATTTATCCGACCCCCTGCCTTTTTTTTTTTCCTTTTTTTTTGGGGGGAGGGGGGTTTAGCTTTGCTGCAGTCTTGAGCAGAGACTTTTTTTTTTTCTTCTCCTTTTAATGCTATGCCATCTAGCACTACTTGCATTCAAGCCAGTGCATCTAACCTCGCTGCTCTCCCCGTTCTCGTCCTCCACTCTGCTCCTCCCAAACAGCCCCATTGCTTGAAACTAAACAAATTGAAAATAATGATTGGTAACCATCTGCTGTGCTGAAATTCCACGTACAGCAGTTAACTCCATTTTACAAAACAACTTCAATCTAGTGAATTACAGTGCAGTTCTTGGTGGCAGCAGATAGCAACAAGCAGTTTCAAGTTCCTCTAGACAAAGCAGTTCACGTGGGGAGCGTTATGCAGCGTCATTTGGTGGTGTTGGGGTGGTGGGGTGCTCCTTGTGCCGTCAGACAGTTCAGTGTAATGCATTGGAAACTAGAGAGAGTCTAACCACAGCCTAATTGTTTCATCTGATTAAAAAAGAGGCCGGTCCATAAAACCGTGCTGACAGGCAATCTTGCAAATCTGTGCCCTTCAGTTTGGTTTTCGGTTTCTGCAGCTGCAGCGCAATGCGATGAGTAGCATGTTCAGCTTTCAGTCACTTCCATGTGACTTCTGGAGTGCCCAATGAAAACCTCAACCAAAAATTAGATTGCATCGCTGGTCAAAGTGTACTGAAGGAAAAATAATTATTCATAGATTTTCTATTGGAGAAACTCTTATTGTAACAAGAAGCACTATAGATAGTGATGGACTGCCAATCAGTAGACATTTAAATAGAGACAGACTGTGATATAATATTAAAATAGGTACCATTACCCTCTATGTTTTTAACTCAATTTCAATTATGTGCGTTTAGGTTTTGATTGTGTATAAAGAAAGTTGCTTAAAATGGGCAGTATATTGAGTTCAAAGGACCCATACAGTTCATAAATTCTCCGGTGTCTACTGGATTTTTCATCAGGGAGACTTCCAATAAAAATGATCTATTTTAGAAATAATATTGTTTAGTAGGTTGAAATGTGGTGTAATAAAATTAGACCTTCAGTCTTCTAAAGTTACTACTTAGATGGCACCCTTGGGATGGTAAAATGGCTGTATAAGCAGATGAATCAGACAGTTTCACTGATGGATACATTTGTCAGTCTCTGTTACAGATATAATATATTCTTATATCTGTAATCCTGACACTGTTACATCCAAATGAAATCAACATGAGGTTGTCATCTTTAAGCAAATATGTTAAGTGTTGTCTTTTGTGCTTTGGATTTGAAAGAAAGGGGCCCAAGGGAGCCAGCATCATGCAAATGGAACAAATCCCATTTCTTCTGAGCTGTACTGTTTCCCCCTTCATGGCAGCTGGCTGTGTTATCTTTGTGTGTTTCTCTGAGTGCTGACAATTCTTTCAGTGATCTAAGTTAGGGCACATTAGAAAGTGGAAGCAGCTGTCTGTCGTTATACTGAGAGACGTGTTTGCTCTACTGCAAAGATGAAGGACCATGAATCCTTGACACACTCTCTCCCCCCTCCCCCTTTACTTTCCAACATGATCAACATTCAGACGCACAGATTGTCTGCTTGGACAGTTTTTTGTTCTGACTGACAGCATCTGGCATAGACAAATTTAAAAATACATAGCATGCCATGCTTGGAATTGGAACATCTCTTCTTTATTAATCTTCTCATTTAAACCATTCATTTACATTTCAAGAAAGGTTACAGCTTGATATGATTGAAACATTTATTTTAAATGAATAACCTCCTAATGAAATACCTTGAATGAGCACCAAACAGTCAGTGTTTATTAAAAATTACACCTGATTAGTATGGCCTTGGAACTGTTGCAAAGACATAAAATTTCCTCATTGTCTCATGATAAAAAAAAAAAAAAAAGGAAAAAAGTTGTTTAGCATGTGTGAGGGTAATTTTTTTTTTTTTTTTTTTTTGTTTACCACAGAGCTAAATGAGAATGGTGTTTTCAACCCCCATAATTTTCAGGAGTACCGTGTTATAAAGCAGTAGCCTTTAAAATGCTATTTGCCTAATTAAATTGGGTTTTGCTGGAACAATACATTTGAAAGAAATGCCTAAATAGAGCTTTGTTTTGTTTTATTCTGCTAAGGCATTTATGATTTGAGAGACAAGGTGTTTTATGATTTGACGTAATTTGAAATCCTATGTATATATTTTTCTACTGGGAAGTATTCACATATTTGTATACAGTACTTTTCCAATAAAATAAAACTGAAATGGTGGACCACCCACCAAAATGTTTATGCACGTGCACATATGCACATGTACATTCTATGCACTCTCATCTTCATGATCCAGGTTAGCAATGCAGACATGCTTGTCTAGCATTTATGTAAAAATAATATGAAAATTGGCTGTACTACTCAGAATATGGACTTGGGTCCATGAAGGGAGGAGGAAAACCCTCTTCTTGTACTAGGCATTTTAGATGCCTTATTGAATTGCAGCTTTAACTATTCGCGGTACAAAAAAAAAAAAATCTTCCAGAAGGAGTTGGTGGGGAGGGAACACCAGTATTATAATAAAATAGAGGACTGTTCAAGTGCTTGGCAGTAAATATGTAAAACAAGTATTTGGAGAGGAAAGAGAAGCTGTAGCAGACAGGCTCAATTAACAATTGTAAGCAGGAGAGGACTTGTATTCCTTCAGTAAATGTAGGAGAGGTCATTTGCTTTAGGATAAAATCTGACAAATTTCAGATATAGACATAAAGGCTGGAATAAATATGACAAAAGATTTTCAGTTGCACATCAAGCATTTTGTATTTGCAATGGCCATTTACATTTTTTCTCAGTGAATAGATTTCTTTTTTATTAATGTTTTCCTGAATAATATGTCCTTAAATTAATTGACTGTGAAACAAGCATTTTGGGACAATAGGAATTTTAATATAAGCTTGAAATATCATTTATGCTTTTTAAAAAATTCTCTTAGTAATGCCTAATCTATTTTTCTTTTTCTGGAGGAAGCACTAAGATGATAAGTTTTCAGCACAGCTTTTACTATACTAGTTATGTGTAATCATAAAAGTGAAATCAAATTTTATTTTAAATGAAATCACATTTTTCCCCTGCAAACTGTTCCATTTGTATGATAAACTCCTATCTTTATTTATTTATTTTTTTAATGACTAGTTATAAAGGCTTGTACAGATATGCATCTGTAAGCAAACTGGGAATAGGTTAGAGAACACAATTCCCTGGTGTAAAAAGCAAGGTTTAGCAGTAATGCTTTTAATCTGGACTTGTAGAGGATTCGGGAGCATCCATAGATCTGCTTCAGTAATTACCATACCCCAAGTGGCACTGGAAGAGACATTTGCCTAAAAACTTGATGTCTTCATTACACTGTTTACATTTTAATTAGAAACATGAAAATTAGTGATTCATACGGACAACTGTAGTTTAAGTGGGTTTGCTCACCATCCAATAAATCAGAGGGGGGGAAAAAAAAGGCGCAGGGTGGGAGAAAAAAAGGCAACCCCACAACCTGAATCTGCAAGCAGCAGACCCTCTCCAACCTTACAGTTGTAATAAACAGTTTACTAGGAATCATTCATGGGAATAATGTGTTGGTATTAGAAGCTGATTAAAATGTGTTTTGTATTTTATCAGAGAGGAAATTTCTATGTAAATTAGAGACCGTTATTTTAAAGGTAATGCTAATTGCATGCAGTTACATGTATGTGTGTATATGGGTTATACCTCTGTAGCTTCTGTGTGTACGTAAATACGTACATTGTAGCTGTATTAAGGAGAAGAATTGGTGTAGAAATATTTTGTCAGTGCTGAGCACTACCTATGCCTGCGGAAGCCAGTTTAGCCTGTTTCATTATGTCTCCATAAATAGATGTAAACATTTGTATAGCTGTACGCAGAGATGCATATATACAAATACACGTGTGCACGTGCACAGGGACAAGGAAGGAGATACGGATAATTTCTCCCTGAATTTTGCATGTACCTGTCAGCACCAGTGGCCTAAAACCATTGTGTCCAGGAGTGATGGGGAGAAGCAGCGGTGCCTGTCAGTGTCCCTGCCTGAGTCAGCAGCATGTCCACTGCCTGTGCCGGGCGACAGTGGCTCCCGCAGCCTGCCCTCCCCGGGGGCCGCCGGCCTCCTCCACACCGAGGAGAATGACCCTTGTCTGGCACGCTCAGGATCCCGAATCGCGCCGCATCGGTGTGCGAGTTCAAATCCCTACTCCTGGAGGCAGAGCTGGGATTCCAGCTAATGACTCAGAGATACAGAGGGTCAATGCACTGGTGATCTGGAGTACTGAGCCATTGCACCAGCTTAGTTGTACTTTTTTTTTTCCCCCCTTCCATAACTTACTGTTTTACCCTCCACATTTCCACCTCCTTATGATAAAAGTGATAATATGCAAAAGTGCATTTCTACTTTTAGGAATACTTTATGGTCGTATTTCTCTGGATTTCAGTTTGATCCACTTTATTTAAAATAAAAAATATTTTTTTATTTTGCTTTGGGGGAGGCATAGGGGAATTGTTTTCTACGCTATTAACTTTGTGCTATGTTAATTCCATATAGGCTGTTCTGGCCATTGTGCAAATAATACATGGATAATCAATTTCTTTGAAGAGGAGAGCAAGCCTCAGTAGCAATATGTAAAAACTTGTTGGTTTAATATTATTTTTTTTTCTTTAAACAAAAATAAGGAAGTTTCCCTCTCCTTTGCTTTCTTTATTGGATTTCTTTTTTTTTTTTTTTTTTTTTTTTTTTTTTTTTTTTTTTTAAAAAAAAAAAAGGAAATTTCCCCCTCCTTTTTTTTTTTTTTTTGGTTTTTTTTTTTTTTTTTTTTTTTTTTTTTTTTGGAATCCTTAAGATTTGTAGAATAATCTTTTTCTAGAATTGTTATTCACTATTCTGTTATTTTCCTTGTATATATGTATATAGATTTACATGTATATATTTAAAATTCTGCCTGTGTACCTCAGATTTTTACACATTACATTATATACATCAGAATAAGCATTTTATAAAGTTGTTTCACATCTGAATCATATTTTTGTTCTTTCATCATTCGAGTGGTATTTTTGAGCCAGAGAATAAGTAAACCCAGGTATACCTTGTGTCTGTTTTAGTGCTTTATGTGAGCATTTCACATGCCAAAAATACACAATATTGTCTCTTTTTTTGCATTTGTTTTACTGTTAAAATAATGGTTCAATTTATGTCAAGGAGCTTCATTTGATGTAAAGATTTGTTTTCCTTTTTCCTAATTTAAGTTTTTATCAAATGTTGTTAGCATTGTCTTTAATTCCTGGTAATTTGGCAGCACTGCAATGAAGTAACTTGGGTGCACACTTTTTAGTGTGATTGATTTAGTGACAGTGCTGTGTCTTCATTTGTTCTGGTTTTTCTTTTTTTTTTTCTTTTTTTTTTTCAAACCCATCTCTTTGGGTCTAGGCATGTTATAAATGCGACTAAACAGAACTGTTAACATCTGCAAAGACAGAAACATGCTGCTTGCTTGTACGTACTGCAACATTCTAATAGTTTTGTGCTATCTGTTCAGTTCAGCGTGCTCTTTGCATTGTGGCACGAAGCAGTTGTGCTGTGAGGCAGGCTGGCTGCCTGCCAGCCATCGACTATGAAATCCCGGCTACCTGAGAGCTTATCAGTTCTTTTGATTTGTAAAAGAAAAAGTGATGAAAATGTTGGTAAACTGCCATGAAGGTTTAAGGCTGCTGGAATAAGGAGCCGTGTAATCAGATTGGAAAATGGAGCTTGAGATTCTCTGCATGGGAAGCAGTCGCCTGTGGACCTACTGAGATGCTGTGCAAGTGCCCGAGCTGACCACTTTGTTAGCAAATCAGCTTGTTTGCTGCAGCAGCAGGGTAGAATAGGCTAGTCCTTGTGATGGTATGTAACACAGGTAATATCTCTTGCTTTGTACAATGTGATCAGCTTGCAATTAGCTCACTCTACATTAACCTTCTTGATATTTTTCCCTTTTGTAAAACTGTGCACTTTAAACAATTAACTATAGAAAGTAATCCTTCAAGCAAACCAAAGCAATCCTTTAATTTTATCACCCTGCTGAAAAAGTATCAGGTGGTCAACTGGTCTTCATCAGCTGCTGGAAATTCTCAGGCTCACTGTAGCGTGGAGAGGTTCTTTAACCCATTCACATTTAGAAAAATGTCAAGATTTTATATTTCTCACGTAATATAATGCTGCATCATGAAGCTGCAATTGGAATTGTTTTAATGAAAAGCCTTGGGAAAGCCCTTTCATGTACAGACAGCTTTTATGCTTCTGTTTGTTTAGGCATTTCCATACACTACCTCTCAGAAAGCTTTGATGACACAGCCACTTGTACTGATAATTCCACTGCTTCACCTCCAGTGAACTTGATTCACTAAGGTTGAAGAGAACAAGGCTATCGTTGCTGATCTTCTGCGTTGCTTTTTAATCCTCTGAAATAAAAGCCAGATAACGGGAAAATTTGTGTGGTAGGCAAACTTCTTTTTAGATAAGAGCATGAAAGTTTTAATGCCATTTGTGGAAATGTGGAAACTTGAAGTTTTTAGCTAAGAAAAATAAAACTCAAATTAAGAGAGTAGAACACTATATGCCTTGTTGCTATGTGAATGCTTACCCACCCAAAGTTCCTTTGTCTAGTTGATAGTTTTGGATTTTATTATAGGTTTGATTTTTCCAGAGTCCTCCTGTAAAACATGATTACTGATACCCTTGTAATATAGCATAATAGGAATATGCCTGGTATTTCGTGTAGAAGTTTGTTCCTATTTAAATAATTGACATGCCTTGCTGATTTCTAAATTTACATCACTCAACAGTTATGCTCATATGAATGAGTAGTGAAATTAATGACTAAAATGTTAGGCATAATAGTGCCTTATTCATGTTACATTCATTATATGAAAATAAATATTGGGGGTGATTTAAGGCTGTAATAAATAAAGGAATCTGAAACTCCTGTCAAGATATTTTGTTTAGAAGGTGTTGGAAATGGTCAGCAGCTGCTTTGCCACCCCTTACTAAAAACCATTTCATTGAATTCCAGTAGATCAGAGTAATAAACGGAATTTGTAATATGTGATCTGCTTTTACCAATGATTTCTTTGAAAGCAATATTGACTGGCTGTGTTAAAGTAATCTTTTATCTCTCTTTGTAGAATGTGAGCATGTTTTGAAAATACAAGGCCGGATCCTACTAATCATACTACATTTACCGTATTTTAATGTTGGCTTTGGCTTAGTTTTAATAGGTATAAAAATCTGGAATTAATGTGCGCATCTGTTTTCTGTGTGTCCCAATTAAAAAAAGAAAAAGAAAATGAATAAATAAAAAAATAACCTGCATACATCATATGCTGCAAAGATCTACTTTATATTCTTTTAGAGGACAAACTCCATTAGATATGCACTTACTGTACATTGGATTGTAAATCTTACAATTTAATGGTAATTCAGTGAGCAGTTATTGCTTCTGTGGCCTTTTTTCTTTCTTTTTTGTCCCATCTCACTTGTGAAATAGGGTTACCCTTTACAAGTGTCACATCCATAGATTCATCTTTTGTACTCTATAGTTGTTCCTAGTGCATCATTCTAAGTGAAAAGAAAAATAGGAAGCCAAAGCTACAGGAGGGGCATTGGGGGGAGGGAGGTATATACATAGAAATACAGCATATAGCACCAGAAAGACCAAGGCAGTTTAGCATCAATCTAACAGATTAAAATTTTGCTGTAAAGGTACATTTTCTTTAACCTCATTCTCATTCATTTTCCCATACCTCCTATAGCTGGCGTTTGAATTCCCAGGAAGCAGAAATGGTGTCTTAATGATACGAGGCTTTTTGCCTTGCTTACACTGTTAATACTCTTATCCCTTTTCTGATATGAAATACTTTTTGCAGAAACAATATACACATTTGTAAAGAAATTATAAAAGGATTCTCCTTTTGAAGATAATGAGTTCTCTTCAGGAACTGCAGGTTACGTGAAACACAAATGAGCTCTAAGTGGAGGGATTTAAAGTCCTGCTACAGCATTTAATTTCTTGAGGAAAGGAGTTCAGTTCAAGGTTAGCCTGTTATTGTGGCACTGGCAACTACTTCTCTCATTCCTGTTCTTCTGCCAGCAGTACTGCACAAAAGGCAGTCATTTTTATTTAATACATAGGGAGGTATTAATCACTGCAGTGTTTTCTCACAAAAATTTGTCTTATCAAATTCATTGTTTCACCACTCATGACAATAATAGGTGTTTAATTACTCAATAAGAGTAGTTTATAGATTCCATTTTTCCTATTTGCTGGACAAATGGTATTGATTTTGTACTTTGATGCAACATGAAACTGTATTAAACACAATTAGAATTCTAGGACTGGCAGTGTGTATCAGTTATGGTAACTGAGCTCATTGGTAAAGAAACTGCATCTTCCAGATTTTCACTACATTTAAATTCCCAGGAGAAGAAAAGAACTTTAAGGACATTCCTTTTATTGCATGAGCTCTTGATGTCTTTTTTCTTGTTTTTCCCTAGCATTTATGATTGCTACAAACTTTGCATATACAAGAGAAATGGTTTATGTAATGTTTTTTCAGTTAATAATCCCTTTACAGTGGTAATAAGTTGTGCAGATTCTAACCTCCTCCTCAATGTTACCATTGCCTCATCCTACCTTCATGCCATACTTATGAGCAAGATTTCTTGTGTGAAAAATAAAAATTATGCACCCCAAGCTTGAGTTTGTACAGTAAAAATTTATGAGGCTGGGGAAAACAGCAGACTACTTCTATTTTTCCTAGTGCTCTCAGTTTTCTTCAAAAGGTGACTATTAAGCCATGTGTGGGTTTTTCTTTTACTTTCTTTTTTAAATTTTATTTTTAGTGATGGTTATTATTATACTGTCATTCATGGTATGTTTTTGATATCTCAGTATCTGTATAGGCTTGAGTCCTTTCTTTAGGTAGGTTTTTAGCTGATATACAAAAGTTGCACTGCCAAAATGATTGTTTATTTCTTCCTTTGTGGGTCAGTACATTTTTAATTACAATTCTTCTCTGCTATGGGACTTTTGTAACAATTTTCAGTTGGGAGTGTTTAATGTTTTCTTATTTTGTGATTGCTTTTGTTTCCAAAGAATCAGAATTAAAAAGCATGAAGTCAATGTGAGCATACTCAAGTATCTATATTTGAATGAAGAAAAGAAGAATTACTCCTGTCAATGTGCATTCTATTGTACAAACTTGTTTAAGTAACCAAATCTTTATGATTTTTATGGGTTTTTTTGGCTTATAGATACACCAAGGATTTTATCTAATTTATTTATAGTTTTTGCTTTTTCTTCTTTTTAGTTTTATTTCTTGGTTCTGCCTGTATTTTCCCTCATTTAGCTCAGTTTGGGTACTTCTTAAAAATGCAGACAGAATTTGTGAAAAATGTACCATGCTTGAAAAATATTTTTGAGGAAAACATGTTACAGGCATTAATATCTGTATTAATTTTTTCTTGCATCTAGATGCTTTCAAAGTACAATTGAAATAGATAAAAGAAAATGCAAGTATTTGAAATACACTTTGAGTCACATCTGAAGGCAGGGTGTATGCTTGTTGAAGAGCATGGTTAGTATCAAGGAACATCCTTCATTTAGTCACCAGTTTTTAAAGGATGCTGTATTTTTGCTCCCTTATTTGGGGATCTGTTCGTATTGCATAGTTTCACAGTATGCTTATTAACATACTTATAGTCATGTTTGTGTTATAATTGTTCCAAATCTTTTACAGAATATTCCCTGAACTCTGAACAGCTCTGATTCCTCATTTAAGCTTATTTTAAGAGCTTCAGTGGGAGTACTCATGCTTAAACTTAAGGACATGCTTAAGTGCTTTGCTGGGTCAGACTTTGTACTGGGTGGACCTTCTTGTTTCTCCTTTCAGACAAATGATTTATTTCCTATGTGTTCTGAATAACTTGGATACCAATGGCTCATTCCATTGTTTGTGTTTTAGGCAGTGAGTTAGGTGTTCTTCGCTTTATGAAAATCAATACGAATTTCAATTACATGAACAGCAGGTAAGACATTAAAATTAAAAGAATGTGGGATGCACATTCTAATCTGTGGTGATATCTCAGCTCTCCAGATGTTATGGGAAAATTGAATAAATGTAAGTGGGATTCTGAATAATTGAATATATTGTTATTATTTATTTGGATTACTGTAGCACTTAGAGGTCTCAACCAAGATGGTGACCTTGTTGTGCTGGTATTGTAAAAACATGTAGTGAGAGACTGTTCTGCGTCAGAGGGGTTACATTCTAAATAGCTGAGACGCACAAAGGTTAATAGGGACACAAAGAGGCGCTGAAATGTGAAGAGACTTGCCCAAGGTCATATAGCAGGTCAGTAGCAGAGCCGTGAGTTAAGCCTACATCTCTGGACTCCTATGCACTAGATTGCTTCTCCAATGATTAAACTATCTGCCTTTAATAGCTATTGAGGGAAGTAATTGTCTTTGATTTAGCAGGGAATTTTGGACAGTGATATTTGTCTGCATTTCTACTTGGTGTTTGCATGTCGTAGAAAATCTAGAGATACAATTCAGTAAAACATGGGAAAGAACGTTAAAGCATGATTCTTATTTTGCCTCACTTATTGCAAATTTGGTAAATACTTTCGAAGAGCTTGATGCTGTTTCATAGAATGCGAGCTGTGACTGCTGGTGTTTGTTGCTGGCTTATACACCTATTTTTGCTTTCCAGGAGCAGCATGTAAAATCAGAGGTAGGACTAGCCATCTTGATTGGCTCTCAGGGAATCAAGTTCTAATTACTTTGGCCAAGCCATCCTGAAGCCTGTATCCTCCTTATGACAGTTCACTTCAGAAGCTACACTGCTTCATTTCAGTAACTTTATTACCATTTGGCTCAGAGATTGCTATTTCGCCTTGGCCACAGATTTCATCAGTTGCCCGGTTCACCTTTGTCCACACTATACTTGTGAAATGACCTGCTCCTTTAGTGCTTGTCAATAGTAAATTGCTGCATCCTCAGTGTCCAGGCTGAAGCACAGAAAGAACACAACTCTTTATTAAATTACTGGATTTTACACTAAATTTTTTTGGATTAAACCTGAATGTGAAAAGTCTTAATTACCATTTAATACCAAGTAATTAAAGCACTGGCCAGGGTCAGCTATATAAAGCGCATCAGTTTGAACTGCCACCTGATTAATAGGCTTGGTGATATAAAAAGTTCAGCACAAAAGCATGCTCTGCCAGGGTCACTGCTTTAACAGCTGTAGAAAATGCAGTTTTTGCTGTAATTCTGTTCTAACAATTGGATCAAAATAATAATTCGTGAGGTGTTCATGGTTGGTTTCTCCTGCTTGACGTCAGGTGAATTATTTGAATTTTACATCAGTTAAATTGGTTTTGTGGGATATATTGATGAGCAAACTGGTTTGGCTCAGATCTTTTCTTAATTTCATTTACGTTCTTCAACATGAACAATCACGTATAATTTTTTTTCCAGTCTTGTCTTCCTGATGAGAGTTAAGTTCAGGGAAGGATAGAAAGTGGTAATGTGCATCAGTTCTGTGTCTATATTTTCATCTATTTGCATACAGTCATTGATTTATTGTAGCTCAGGTGCTGTATGCACTTAGGTTTGTATTTGCCTCTGTGTGTGTGTTTTGGAGTGTGTGCACACAGAGTCATACCAAATAGCTAGCTTAATAGCTGTGCTTTTATATCCATGTATATCGAAATATATCTACACCTCCCAGTATTGTATTCTGTTATGAATGCTTTTCCTGTGCCATACTTAGCCCCAGAGGCTCTGGTCTGCAGGATCATTTGAAAATTGTGTTGTGTTCACATTTAGTATAGTGGGGTTTTGTTTTGTTTTTTAAACTCTTAACAGTTTATTGATGGGGCCTGAGCAAACTGCTGCACCTTCAGAGGACTCAATTAGCTTTTGCCAGGCTCAATGTGTGTGCAGCAGGCAGCCCATGCATTAGCAATTGCAGGATGGGAGCTATAATGATTTTTACCTACTGACGACTCCATGAGCATTAATTTTGACAGCACCCTACAAAGTAGGTAAGCGTGGTTATCCCCACTTCATTACTGAGCCCTCAAGAGGAAGGATTAAAGCCTCAATCTCACTGATAAGTGTGCAAGTGCTTAGCTCTAAACATATAGGCAGACCCATGTGTTTAAGTGGAAGACCCTTTTTCAGCAAAGTTATATACAGATGTTTTGAGCAAATTTTCAAAACGTGCAGAAGATTTCCATGTCAGAGCTAGGTTTCAGGTCTGGGATACTTGATTCCAGCTTTATTCTTCATACTTCAGCCCCACTTTCAAATAAACTTTCAAATACTTGTTTTTATTATGTATTACCATGATTACTTAATAGCAGGATTCTTACCTCGTATTTTCATTGAAGGTTGCTGACTGTCATGAGTTTTTTGCTGTGAATTCACTTCAATTTTGATGTCAGTGTGGATCAGATGTTTTAGTTAGCTTTTTTGTTAGTTTCAGAATGCAAATTTTGGTTTCACCTGGGCTCTTTATAGTTTAGGACATCAAGTCCTTAGCTGAGATTTGGGTCTCTGTGCTGGATGCCCCACTTCTCTGTAAGAGCACATGTGAAGAGGGTGCAGTTAAAGCTGCACAGAGATGCAATCAGAAGAAACAGTTGTCTTGATGGTTTTTTACAACCTTCTTGGAAAACTACAGCTGTGGCAGCTCACCAAGCCATGAAAGGGGCCAATGTGCTTTTCCTCCAGCCTGGCTGGAGGTGAATCCCCCACCCCTCTAGGCAAGCCAAAATTTCCTTGAGGGCACTTGGCAGAGCAGCTCATGGGCTCCCTCACAGCCTCCCACACCCGTCCTCTCTTGCACAGATTGCTGGCTCTGGGGGCTACCTGCAGGTTTTGCAGGGAGCCGGGATTTGTTTTATTCCATCCTCTGTCCTGAGCTGCAGGAGTTGGTTTGTGTCCAGCTCTACAAATGGAGCTCTGCATGGGCAGCTCAGGACCATATTGCAAATGGTGCCCTACGGGGCTGGCACGGTTGTTGCTGAAGCCCCCTTCCTTTCTTTCCGGATGCTTGTAAAACTCTCCTTTAATTTGTCACTTGTGGAGCGCACATTTTAAATAATAAAAGGGGAATCCAAATTCCTTTCTGCTTTTTTTTAGGGTTTGTTCATGATCTGTTTCTGATACGGATGAATGTCTCCTGCTAGATGGGAACGAACATGCTGACATGCGTTCACAGGCTCTGAGATAGCACTCAAAGCAGTTACAGGTTGTTTTGTGCCTTTCAGTTTTACTCTTAAAACAGGACCAGCACAGCAACAAATTGAAACTTCCACATTCACAGTATTTCAGGTTCTGATAAATAGACACAGCAAGCTTAGTTATTTTTTAATGTTCCCACTATGATGAAATAAGTTTAGCTGAATGATTCTGTAGAGGTGAACAATTTTGGCATACTGAGCAAGGAGAAGGGAATCGTGCAAGGCTAAGTAAGTGATTCACTGATTAAACTATAGAAATTATGCCTCAGGCTGTACTGTAGTTGTACCTTTCTATAAAACTGTTCTTTTCATAATACAGCTGATAGATACAAGGCAATATAAAAACGTCAGTCATTCAAATTCAGGCATTTATACACACATTTCCACAAGTCTTGCTCTATTTTTCAGGTGCCAGAAGAGAGGCTAAGAAAAGTTGCTTAAGTAGCACTGTGATTCAGAAGACAGTGACTCTCGTGGTAGTAGGATAGGATTGCTGAAGCTCCAAGGTGAACTTGTAAAAGAGTTAAATTTTGAAAAGGTAATTGGGACAAAACAGAAAGGATATTTGAAATTGTTTTCCATTCAGACAGTAGCAGTATGATGGCAATAATACCGGGTTTATTTTTTAGACTGAATCTAGGCTTCTGAAGCATTTTCATATCCTCTGGTAGCATCTGTTGAAAATCTGTCCGCAGGAATCCAGATCATTGCAGCTGAAAAGCTTAGACTGGAAAAATAAGGAGAACCCATTGTTTTCCACATCCCTTGTTCCAAGACTTAGTTTGACAAGTTCGAAATAGCCCTCCTGTGAAGACATGACTCTGAAGAATTAGAGCTCAAGTTCTCTGTCTTTAACGATGCTGGTTCTTTACTCTCAAAGATTTAAAAACTGGCCACTAGTTTAAAATTGTTCACTTCTGATAGGAGCATATGCATGAAAATAGTCTGAAGACACTCCCTCCCCTGCATACAAACAGAACTAAACAGCAGGGGAGTGGGCTTTAGTTTCGATTTTTTTATGTTCTGGAAAATTCTCCCATGGACAGACTAACTACATGACATTTCACCTGCTCTGAGGAGGTGAAGACTAGTAACTGGGAGAAAAAAATGAGAATTATGATAACGGTTGATACCCAATCTAAATAAATATTTGATGGCTCTTTAAGAATTGCAGCCTGTCGATTTTTTCAATGTGCAAAACTATTCCATGCAAAGTAAGATGCTGAGCAGGCATTTCCATTGACGAAATGAGTCCATCTCAATTCTGATACCTGCTTGACACAGTTTAAGGGAAAAAAAAAAAAAAAAAGAAGAAAGAGGTGGCTGAACAAAACAGAATTGTTTAGTTCTATTAAGAAATGTCACCATTTGTCTAAGTAAAACTGTTAAGCCATAACCTGTATCTTTTCTTTCACCTTGGTGTATGTCAAGGGTAAAGGTTCAAACCAGTCCTTTTCATGTACGTAATCATAGACTGCAATTAATTACAATCTACTTCTTTTTTTCAAAGAATCCATTAAGAAATCATACTAGATGAACAACCACTAAAGTAGAAAATTTGATGCATTAAGAATTACAGGCTTGCTGTGTAACTTTGTATAGCATTTACCAACACTTAGAAGAACATTAAGAGTAACTTATGTGTTATGGCAGCATTCACAGAAATGAAAATTAGAGGAAAAGATTAACATACAACTAAACCAAGCCTGTGTCCTCTCATTAAGAGAGAACATTGACTGTCACTGTGCTGCAAGGAAAGTTTTTTCATGATCTAACGGCAAAATGGATGATGTTAAATAATGGTTTACAAACTAGTCAGTGATCACAAAATATTACAAACTAGTTTTTAATGTGGAAAAATTGTTTGTCTTCCTTTAAAAGAATACAAAATAAAAAGAAAAAAAGTACTTTATTGTCCTGGAGGGAGATAAACTGGGTCTAAATAAGTTCTCTGAGTTCTTGCACAGCATTGCAGCTGCCGCGGAGCAGCCCTGGCAGGCTGCTCACTAAAGCATTGGGCGGTTGAGGCCCATCAGCCATTTCAGGTACCTAAACAGGGGTGCACCGACCAGGCATCCGGAGGAGCTCAGACAGGGAGGAAGATAAATCTGGAATAAAAAAGTACGTTTGCCAGAATGACGGTGGTAACGAGAACCTCGAGAGTTTAGATTGAGGAGCTGTCTGCGTGTCCCTTGGCAGAGGGCAGCCGGGGCTGGCCGTGTGGAGCTCCGTGGGAGCTGCAGGCATTGAGGCAGCAGCCGTGCGCACCCACGCTGCACGGGCACTGCGGGCTGTGTGCTTCCTGAAGGGATGTCACTGTTCGTACCCTCTAAAGCCATTGAATGAGAAATAAGAATGGCTGAACTGATTGCCAGAATGTCTAGCCATTGACGCAGATTTAGGGAGAGCCTTTTTTTTAATTCAGTGTACAATTGTTAGCTATTAGCTGGAAATATGCTAATGAATCTGATAGGAATAAAATAAGAAAGGATTCCATAGAAATGGCTCAAACTATAATACTTAATAGGCAGTGATAATCCTTCTGTAGTTTTTTTTAAACACTGTCAACTTCTAGAAAGGTAATATTTTTCCTCTGTCAAATTTCATAGATTGGAAATGTCTTAAAATTGTAATTTCCAGTAAATTCATATAGACTTTTTCATGAGAATACCTATAGTGCCGTGGGTGCCGAATAGAAAGTTTTTAAAAGGAAATAATTATAAAAGTAGGACATTCCAAGACACAGTCTTCATGGAATCAGTTAGTGGGAAGATTCTTACTTGTGGTACCTCCAAAAATGTTCTGCCAAAAGGAAATACTGTATTTAAGTCAGAGATAAGAAAATGGTAGACTTTATTCTCTGGGAATAAAAAGTGTGGGGCGTTGGTTTTTTTGGTTTGTTTGTTTGGTTGGTTGGTTTTTTTACAAGCTCAAGCCAACTAACTGGTGTGGTGGAAAGAGACAGAGCTGCTGTATCTGAGCAAGACTTTATGGCACTTAGGAAGGGCTGAGGAATGTAGGCAAAGGTTTTGCCATGGTTGCTCCCCGTCCGTGGCCCTGCTGGTGAGGTGCTTGACCGGGAGCCGCGTTCTGGGGCTGCAGGTTGGGGGATGCTGTGGCTGTCTGCATCATTCGAGGTTCACCTCTGCATCGTCCTCGGTCTCTGAGCAGATCGCTCTGTGGCTGTAACTCCCTCCTGGTGGTGGCGGTTGTGGTTGATGTCAGCAGGCAGAGAGGCGGCAAGTGCAGGTTTATTATTAGAGTGGTACCTCTGCTAAGGCAGTAGTTTTTGGAGGGAAAACTAGAACAAATGTATGACTGGAAGAAACTACCATGAGTTTAAGTTGCTTTTGTATCATTTAAGTAGCTTTTCATCCTTTGCAGGATAGCTTTTTAGTAACAGTCTTTTTCTTCTACAATAAAAACTTCATTGAGGAAAGCCATGTTTAAGTATGGTTTTAAATAAGTACATGAAGAAGTTTCAACTTTTTCAAAGTGAGATGCTCCCCTAGATGGAGTGTAGCCATGTTAATGATTGCCTTTTAACATCTCTGGTGTAGACTACTTGGAGAGGCGTTTTTGTGGGTTTTTTGTGGTTTTTTGGTGTATGGTTTGTTTGTTTGTTTGTTTGTTTGTTTTGTTGTTTGGGTTTTTTTCACTTGTTATGCCAGATCATGTAGTTAGGAAAAAGAAGCCAAGTTTTCAGCACTGCAAACCTTTCTTTTAGTCAAGCTATTTGAAATCCCTCTTCTTAAAATGGAAGTTTTTGTGTTGTCTGAAGTCTGGTGCTTTGAAAGTACTCAGATTGTGAAATAATGAATTTATGTGTAAAACTGTTAATGCGAAACAAAACATTTTCAGTAGCACTTAAATGCATTGTGTAAATTTTGAAGAGTATTCCCTAATATCACGTTACTGTGATTTACAAATCCAGGTACACTGCAGTCATTAAATATTGAGAATTGGCTTCAAATACATCAAAATTAGGAACGACTTGCTCAACTTTTATGCTTCACTCTTTTTACAAATTGTAACTGGAGTGTTTAGTTTTACTCTCTGTTTATTAGAAAATGCTATTTTCCCAACAATTAAAAAAACCTGAAGCACATCAAGCAGTTATTTTGACAAAGAGATTGAAACATTGTTGCCTAAATTCCACAAAAAAAAAAAAAAAGCCAACTAAATCATCACCCTGAGCAGATTTGCATGGGACCTCAGTCAACCTTTATAAAGGATAATTACACTGGCGTTTTAACATGGGGCAAAGGAAATGATAAAATTAGGGCATGAGAGACACTATTCCTATTTTGAGAACACAGTAGAATAATTGGTAAGGGATTTTTATTGCTGTTTTATTATATAGAGCATTTTTTTTACTTTCACTCTTAAGCTTTGTGTTTAGTGGCTGAATCTGGGCAGAGATCTTCCAATGTATTAATGGTACATTTTTGAAGTTGGGGATGTTTCTGTTGTTTGTTTTCACCCTTTCTTCTTCTTTTATATGTCTATAAACACAGAACAAAACTAAAATCTTCAGGTTTGTACTGCCTTAATTTGACTGTTTCTATTGAGAAAATTCTAGAATTAAAACAGTGGCACTGCAAACATCTTGCAATCTTGAACTTCCTTTCCAGTGTTGCTGTAATACTTGTGTTCTGTACTGCACCATCATTTCAGGAGACCTAAAGACTGAGTTTCAGCACCGAGAGCAAACAGCACTACAGTTGGTACAGAACTAGCATTTTGAAACAAAGGAACAGGCATTCATTACATTTTGGTACATCTATTTTTCAGTTTTAATTTTCTCAAAACAAAGGTTTTTTTAAAAACTTGCTTTCAATTGGTTTTGTTTTCTTGGCTCTCTTGTGCATTTTTTTCAAACAGATGAAGAAGGAACTTAGCTCTTCTGGGTTCAATGTCTGTCCTGGCAATAGTGTAAATTTATGTGCTAAAGAAGAGTTTCACTGTTAGGGAATAACTATATAAACAATAAATTGCAAGTCATTGAGTAGCTCTGTGGGACATTCAGCTATTGCCTTGTCTTCTTTGCAAAAGAATATTTAAAAATTTAAAAAAAAATAGAATTTTTTTCATTTAATCTTGCTTGCACTTTTTCAGGTCCCCTGTGATTAATTTAAAACACTTTGAAATTATTTGGAAAGAAGCTGTTCCATGCTAAATACAGGCATGAATTGATAGTTTTGTTTTGGTTTATTTTCAAAGATTTGTTTGACAGAATTTCACCTAATGCTCTGTCCAAACCAGCAAACTTCACTTAGTTTCAGCCCCAAATTGCATCATTTGACCCTAGTAGGAGTTTCCTCCATTTCAACAAATGGAGCCCAAGTTTGTGTGACAGTGGCTCGATGAGGTGAGCTGCTGAGGGCCTGGGAGGCATTGCAATCAGAGTGGCAGGTGAGGCAGCTCGCACTGACTGGAGTTGACGGACTAAATGTGAGGGTTTAGAAGCGGAGGAATTGCCATGGTGGATTACAGCCGAAGTCCATCATGAAAATATCTCAAGTTTGTCAGCAGCTATCAGAAAACGCATTAGAGAAGAGTGTACAAAAATCATGAGAACAATCAAAAACAAACAGAGTGAAAGGAATTGTATCAATTAAATCTAGATCTGTTTTACAAAATCTGTGCTTCCTAAAGTTTTTATTGGTCATCTTCACCCAGGGCGGCTTAACGTGGTATAATTGAATTGCACACACATCATCAGCCTGGTATGAGTTTTCTTTTCCTATTTTTTCCCCCAGCTGTGGATTAATGCAGTTAAACAATGCATTCCCTGTGAACTATGAGTTATCTGACAGCAGAAACTGAGACTAAGATGAAGAGCGAGGACTATTTTTAGTGTAATCAAACAGCTTAATTGAGTTGGGGACATTTGCTTTGAATTAGATACAGTGGCAGGAAAAAATTGCAAGGAAAGCTGAACCTGCCTGTACTAAAATTTGCTTTTAATGTGGAGGCTCTTACAAGGACTGGGTAGCTGCAGAGGACTCACTTACATGGTACGAATATACATGATTCATTTCAATTGGTCTTTTAAGTTTTAAAAATCACATTTGTCCTCTTGCTGCACTGTTTTTGCCAGTGTAAAGATCATAGGTTTTATTTGATTATATTTTGGTAATCTGTTAAATGAGACTGGGTCACCTTGCACCATGCAACATTTCACTTCACTGCTAAAACTTAATGCCATCTTTTTATCTTTCACTGAGTGGATGTCAGAGGACACAACATTAATATGAGACAGGCATCTCTAATATTTCATGAATGGCCTTTAAAAAAAAAAGTCAAACCTCAAAAAACAAACCTAGGAAGTAAAAATTGACACTAGGCCAGTGAATTTAGTCACCTTTCTCAAATGTTGAATGGTTTTCCATTTATGTATCTCATCTATTACAAGACCTCTTCTTTGTCAGGCAAGGCTACTAACAAGCGCAGGTGGTTTCCTTGGTTGTATACATTGGGTTTTTTCTCCTGGGGTGGGAGGATGAAGAGATTTCCATGAAAAAGTGGTCAAGAACTGAAGATAATATCCCAAAATAAGACCAGTACCTTTCAATGGATTAGAGTTCCCTAACTGGGAGGCCTGGGATTTTGTGCTTTTTTGTAAAATTTTTTACTTCACTTTCTGTGGCTTAAAAATTAGTCTATACCTTCCATGTTTATAGGTTGGTTAAATCAGGACCTTACAAAGTGTCCTAGAAAAAAGTGCATACTATTAGTAAATTCTGGAGCCTTTGCCTCCCTTTTTTTGTACACTGAATTTATCAAATGTACTATTCCAAAGTCACATGGCAGTATATACAGATGTGGATAGCTGTGTGTACATTTATACTTTTTTATGTTATTTGTCTACAAATTTATTTAGATATATCAGAATGTTGGGTTAGATAAGGCTTTTTGTAGCAATATGTCTGCATGCTAATTTTTATATATGGTAGAAAATACATAGTGCTTATCTGCTAAGACACGTATTTTTTTGCATTCTCTGATACTTAAGGATAGAAGACCTCTAGTAAAATTCTGAACATTATGTCTAATCCTTCATTGGACTAATTGTGCCATTAGATTAAAGCATAAGAGAGAGGGATAGCTGTGGTGGTGTGCAGGATTTGAGCATAAATAACAATTTAATAATCTGGATGATGCAGTGAGAAAGAATGCGTTAATGTTTCAACTCTGAATATTCATGACCAAAACTTGCTTAAGGTGCTTGTGAAATTTGGTATCTGATTTATATATGGTAGTTTTGGAAAACTGAGTGGAAGAGACCTCTTAGATCATCAGTCCAGTCATCTGTTGCTGCAGATGCCATGTCACATAATCTCTTCCCTAAATTTGTTATGTTCCATAAATTTATGGAGCTCCATGCTTAGTATTGATTATCTCCACAAAACTGATATTTTATTTGGCAAAAATTAGTGTTAATAAGTTCACTTATATTATCATAGTAGAAATTCAGAATTTAATAGCTAGACATACTGGTTAGGTAAACAGTTTGACAGAGTTAATTCATTCCTTGCTTCTAAAATAGGTGCGCAAAGAACTGTCACCAGTTTTGTTCCCTCCCCACAATTCTGCCATCTTTTATATACAGAATAAATGCAGATCTACCTTCAGTATTGGCATCTCCAACCTGGAATTAGATGGTTTTAACAGACTCCTTGCTATCTTTATAAAATGTTGGCAAAGGTAGGTGGCTTGCAAGGCAGATTTTGTGAACTAATTAGCGACCTTTACCACAACCAAATGTCACTGTTAAATTTCCTCAGCCCTTTAGCTTCAATAACTATGTTTTGTTTGTTTTGGCTATAAGTGTGGGCTCTTTTTAATTCCCATATGCAAATGTAGGAATCTATCACATATGACAACATGTAGATTTGTGGCAGTCCCAAGAGGACCTTGGATCCATAAACCAGTGGCTTTATTATGTAATGCTGCATAAATGCTGTATTTTCATCTGTGACAGATATAATCTTGAACCTGTATTTTTCATGTTACTTAACTGTTTCAGAAACATCATGTGTGAGAGAACGCATCAAAATGGAAATTGCTTCTACAGAGGCAGCAATAAATATTGGTTTGGTATATTGCGTTGTTGGGCTCCATGTGTTTTAGGATGTTCTCAATTCTCTTGCCCTAATCAACACTGTAAATACATGCTGCATTTTCTGGTCATCCATTTGTTGGATTAACAATTCAGTCCTTGCAGTTTCTACCATGCATTTTGATTCTTTACTATATATAGTCATAGTTACATAAGGGCATCCTCTGACAAAATTACTCTGAAACCTTCTGTCTTTTCCAGCTCTTCAAAGAAAGGAAAATAATGCAAATTCTGTGTATTATATGTACAGTTAACTTGTAGTTACTTGAAGATTATCTAGTTAAACTGAGAAAATTCTTTGCATTCATGCAAAAGTCTGTATCCCTGTGACACAGAAATCCGCTGTCTTCTCTTTCAATCATTGGGAGGGGTTGTGTTTTTTTTTAAAAAGGTACTTACTGTGTAACCTCCAGCAGAGAGTAAAATAGTNTAACAACTACATAGGGCAAATATGTCTGATTTTGACAATTTTGTGCAGAAGGTTTTAGACAAAGTTGTTAGCATATTCCTTTTATTGAATATTCCCTTAAAGGATTTTGCTTAAGTAATTTCTTCTTTAAAGTCTTTATAAACATGTAGTTCATGTCCTATTTTTTATCTACTGTCTCCTTTATGCTGTTGAGTTAGAATAGAATAGTTCCCCACCTTGTCTTTCAAGCAAACATAGTACTGTGATCGCCATGTACCTTATTTAGTTTTAGGGCCCTTTGTTGTGTCAGTGATACCACTGTGTTTCCTGTGGAGCCTGAGTACTTTTATGAATGACTTTCTAGCACCACACATAGTATATACCAATTTTCTATTGTATACTTTCTTCTGTGGATCAATATAGATTTTAATTAACATCCTAACAAAACCATAGTTATGCTCAAAGGTCTCTCTCCCCATGTATTTTGCCAGAGACTTGGTCTTCAGCAAGTTCCTATCACACCAGACATTGTCAAGAACGACCATAATTGAAATAGCTTTTCATTTATCCTGAGGCAAAGGCACTTTTCTTTTCTTTCTTTCTTTCTTTCTTTCCTTCTTTCTTCAGTAGATATGCACAGAAGTTTGCTAACTGGAGGGATGGAGCTGCAAGCCTACTATAAATATCAAAGGTGACTTGATAGAGGCTCTTGGAAGAAATTTCTGCCATACTGGAATGCAGTGACACTGTTTCATTCAACTGCTTTTCCACATTGATTACATTAATGACTGCCTTGCAGGTTTCTTGGCAGATGAGGAGAAAGGGAAAGTTGGATGAAGATGCACTGTTAGCCTTAAAGCTTGTATGAGGTAGTCGGAACATGAAGAGCCGTGAAGTAGGTCAGTACTTTTGTCTTCTTTTTACATCAGTTGCTCTGCAGACTGCTTTTACAAATGTTTAGCTTATATTCACACATAGCACTGGTATTTCTGTGTCTCCTCCTTGACTGTACGCTATTTGAGATTATTTTCAGCTGTTTTATCCCTTCTGTCATGTAGCTTTTGAAATCTCTTGCGCTAATAAGCATCTGATAGATCTCACCAGGAGTCTTGGCTTTATCTTCAGTCTTCCCTCATTCTAACAATTCTGCCTACAGTACATACTGTTCACAGGGTAGATCTCACATATTGCTGTTCAGCTGCCAGGCTCTTGAGTAATAATCCCTGCATTTCATTTCTGAATGAGTGTAAATTACAATTTTAGAAGTGTTCTTCCTCTGACAGGAGACAGAGTCCAATGCCACATCCTTGACCATGGATGAAGAGTTCACAGCAGTCTGGAAAATGGGTTTATCACTGATCAGTTGGTTTCTTAGGATGCTTTCAAAAATTACACCTTATCTGACAGTTCCTTCTTGAAGTGGAAGAGATTTTATAGTGCTCCTTCTGGTTCTTTCAAATGGGCTTTAGGAACTTGGACATTCAGTCCACAATGCCGTTTCTTTCCAAGGTTCGNAGTAGATATGCACAGAAGTTTGCTAACTGGAGGGATGGAGCTGCAAGCCTACTATAAATATCAAAGGTGACTTGATAGAGGCTCTTGGAAGAAATTTCTGCCATACTGGAATGCAGTGACACTGTTTCATTCAACTGCTTTTCCACATTGATTACNAGTTAACGTTCAACACAATTTCAGGTTATGCACAACTAACCTAATAATGAATTTTATTCCTTAATTCAGTTAGACTTTAAGGTGTCTTGCACTGTTACTTAGATTTAAGAAGTTGAATCCAGTATTAATCAAAGCCAGAAAGCCCATTTTCTTTTACTGGATTGTGTTTTGATGTTCACTTGTCTAAATATTGCATTATTTTTATTTGCCCGTGGTCTCTTTAGACAGAAAGGTAAATTTGATGCCTCCTCTCTTCCTTTCTGAATCTGAAATAGGTTACCCTATTCCTCCCATGTTACAATACCCAGCAATTCCAGAATGATTACTTACATTCTTTAAGGCTTGTGACTAATTTTTCCCACTGTAAACACACAGGCAACATTATATGCAGGAGCAATGGGAAAGAACCCCAAATGTTATTAATATCATATATACATCATCTATTACTTTCTTTCTATGTGTGTTTTCTGGTAGTACTTTAAAAATTGCCACCAGTCACCTGCATTGATTGAAGAAAGTAGTGGTACTGCTGTGTTATAATATGGACTGGAATCTAATTATGTGCCCTTTTCAGTATCTGCGTTATTATTGTCATTCAATTCATTAGTCTTGAGGATAAAACTTTTAAATTGCTCCATTACTTAGAGCACCTCACACTTTTGCTTTATACGTTTTCCTTTATCAGATATTACTGTCAGCTGTGCTGTATCTAGTACAAATACTGCTTATACACCATCACAAGCTTAGATGTCATTTTATTAGGAGCTGCTGTCTCAGCAGAATGAGAATATTAATCTAAAAGAAGTGTATTTTTTTTCCAAGCAACGTAAACAAATCTATCCTACTTACAGCTGCAGTGTCAATATTTTATGCTGCCTGTGTTGACTTATTCATTGTGGTTTTTGGCATATGGGACAACTCTGAAGATTCCATTTCTGGCCTTTCATTTTAGGGCAGTTCAGGGTATTTCTGGCCCTTAACTGAGATATTTTTTCAGACCCTGAGTAATTTTCATATGTACTTAAATGTACATTTTGAAATACTTTAGAAATTCTGTGTATTTAAACACAGTCCCATCTTGCATTGAACATTCCCTCCTTGGTGATACAGAGAATGGGTACTCCAGTAAGTTTGTCTCATTCTAAGCAAAAGTTTTAGCAATTAAATTTTATCCAGTGTCCTAGAGAGTGTCTGCACTGCTAAAGCTTTTTGAGCTTTGACCTCAGCTTGCAGATATTCCACTGATTGCTGGAAGAGAAAAAACCTATGTCTACCTTGGAAGGAAGGAGAGTTCCCTGAGCAGTTTTAGCAAGACAGAGATAGCTTAGGACTCATTTTTGTCAATTTTGGATTCTTTTCAAGACCAAAATGTGGTACAGACTTACTCAATAGGTACATTTTAGCTTTATTACTTCTATGTTTAGGTAATACCACTGTAGGATCATTATGCCAGTAATATTCTCGCTCACACACCCATAGAAAATATAGAGTTTCTGATGCAAATACTAAGAAAAAAAGAGATGAAACACCGATTGCCTTTTCAAAGATTTTAATTAGAAACATTTTGCTCTGGTGTAAATCATCAGTTCTTTACATATGTTCCTCATTCCAGAGCTCATTCCATAGCGTTGTTATACTGTTGTATGTCTGATAGAACTGGTCAGCGATAGCCTTACCATGAAATCAGCTTTTCTAGTTAACTTCTTGCTTAGATTTGTTGTTTCTGCTCTCTAAAATGTAGCATGTTTTCTTAGCTTTAGCCTTTGAAAGTACTGGTTCTTGCTCAGAACCTTCCAGGCATGCTCTCTGGCTGTTCACCCCACTCCAGGTCAAAATATTAGTACCCCCCAAAAAAAGTGTTTATATCTTTTATATCATCAAAGTTGTCTGGTTGAAGATAGTGCCTGAAAGAAATTATTTTATGAAGATGTTTGCTGCTTCTGTGAATAACTTTTCTTTGCTAGTGTTATTTATGGTCATTTATTTCTTTGTCCCTACCATCCACCCTCTGGGGGTTTTTGCCGATTGTCTGCAAAATGATTCAATTGTTGCTTTTCTCCCCTCTATGTCAACCAGTGTATTTCCAAACACAAGAGGTGTTTTTGTTAAATTCCAGCTTGAAATTTCTATACTGTTCTGGTAATTCTCCTTGTAACATTTTTTGTAATAATTTGAATTCTTTATAATGTTAAAAGTCATTTGTCTTCTGTAAGTATCCGTCCTTTCCATCAGACAATTCTTGCATTCAATAATGTCCACTAAACTGCACTGGCTGCCTCTCTCAATCCAAGAACAATTCTAAATCTACTTCTCTCTGGTTTCAATTTGAACAGTTATGTCACTTGTTTCCCTTTGTCACACAAGTGTAGAGAACAGCATTCTTCAAATTCTGGAATAACTTCATACCCACCTTCAACTGATTTTATTGAAAGCTGATATGTGTATCCTGTGCTTCAGAGACAGTTGATATCTAAAGCACCTGACTACCTTTCTCTCTTGCTGGCACCTTTGTCCTGCAGATATAAAATTTCACGCTCTGGTTTGTTATTTTGAGAAGTGAAAGGTGATTGGGCACCACATTTGCTCTGTTTATTTTTGGGGGGATGTTTTACTTATCTTCCTCTCACTCCTGTATGACAGTGTATGCAGTGGGACTTCATCACTTGACATGCACATGCTATCTCCACTTTATTCTGTATCTTTCTCCAAAGCGAGGGCTCTTCATGACTCCTCCAGATAACCTGTTTGGAGGGGCATATTAAAGACATAAGGAAGGACAGCACAAAGGGGAATGCCATGATATCCCCATTTGTCTGTAGTCTTATCACCTCTTGTAAGCCTGTTATCATTGTGTCAGTAGTCCAGTGAAATCTTGATTTGTGAGGGAAAGTTTTCATTAGTTTCTGTCTTTCCCTAATGGTAGCCCATCACAGTAGCAGCAAAAGTTATTTTGCTGGCTTGGCTTCCCCCAAAGATCTTTAATTAGATGGTCTATCTGTCACTGATTATGTAGACCTTAAGCCAGAATTATCTGGCAAAATGTAGGCACGAAGAATTCCTAGGTCTAGGTCCAAGTATGTGCACATGCTAGATTTAATTCAAGTTACTTCAGAGATTACAGTTTTTTCTCAAAAGATCTCCCCTCTGTCCGAGTCACAATACTTCTGATACCCATTTTCCTTGCCAGCCTGAAGTGAACTAGGAGGGTTTGAACGGTGCACAAATGGCCAGAGTTCTCTTGACCTAGAGACTAAAGTGTTTTGGAATAGGACATCCATCACAAATAAATAGCAGGTAAAAGGGCTGTATATCAAGGTTGTCCTGTCTGAATCTACTTTGCAGCAAACAGGCTGAGCTATCTCTTTTTTTTTTTTTTTAAGGATCTCAGTTATGACCTGAGAATTACTCTAATTTTTTTGCAAATAGCTTAATGAATAGAAAAACAAGTATGGGTGTTCCCCAAAGAAGATACTAATACTTAAGAAAGTGTATGTTGCAATGGAGGCATGTATTACTTATGGGGAAGAGCAGCTTAATCTCACAATGCAGTAGCTGTAGCAGTTGATTCTTGTAACCTCTGAAAATCCAGAGGGGGAACTGTTGAAGAGAAAGTCTAGGCAGCTCTCTAGTATACTTCTCAGATATTCTAGGATTTTAGAATAATAATTTTAGGAAGAACACTTCTATTACTCAGGTTAATAGAAAAGCAGAGAGAAAACCTAAAATAACACACAAATGTGTGATGACCTTGATAATTAGCATTTATAAATCCAAGTGCAAAGGCAGCTAGTTCTAAAATGGGTGCCAATAAGGCAGACTCTTCACAGGATTAATTTTAGTTCTTGAATTTTCTTTCTTTTGCACTGATTGTGTCAAATGATGGGAGAAATGGGAAACAACTTTGTTATTCAGTAGCCAAGTATTTTATCCTTTTTAGAAGAAATAGAAATGGTAACAATATTTATGTTACCATAAGTAACATAAACTACCTTACGTAACATAAATGTTGTGGTTCTTTACTGTGTTCCATTCCAACCTTACCCATTCTGTGATTCCATGATTTACCAGGACAGTTACCAAAATTAAATTATTAATGTAGTTGTCTTTGATATAATGGGGGCTAGAGTAAAGGGACAAACAGTCCTGTTCATGAAATAAATTAAGACTCTGTCACATGTATCATTTATGAAAATACATGTTCATATATTTGTGTACTTATAGATGGTAGCGAAATAACAAAAGTTCTGTAGCTGTTACTTCCATTCACAAAAGTATTACTGATGGAAAACTGAAGCAAACTTAAACATACCTGCCTTCCTCTCTCAAATCTGATGTCTATCATGTCTTTCTTTTGGTGTCATTCTTAGGTGGCTTTTTGCGGCACTCTTTTCTAGAAATTCTGTAGCTGGCCTCACTCCTTAATACAAATATTTAAGAAAAAAATTCTTGGCCCATGTTTAAAGAAAATAGTCTCATGTGCACTGCAGAGAAGATGTATTTAATATTTAATGCTAAGGCTAGAGAGAATTTGAACATTCCTTGTCCATACTAGAATTACAACACATTATTTGAAGGGTTTACAGAGCTTGATTTTAGCATGGAGTGCTTGTTTCTTAAAAAATCCAGTTACCTCTTGTGGAATGAGTTAGGACCCCCTAGGAAGGTCCAGTCCTCATCTCATCTAATCTAGAAGTTGAAGAAAAGTACCACAACCAAAGTAAAGAAAATGTTAACCTAAGGCATTTTGCTTTGTACTGAATTGCTCCTACCTCAGGTGGGAAAGGTTGTCTCCACTGGATAGACAGATATTAGGAGTCAAATGTGGTACGTTTTTGAAACAGTCGAATCTGCAGCTCTGCTTATGTCCCTAAGTTGACATGAGTGCTCTTAGTATGGGTGTATATTTTTTTCCCAAATGAGAATGCAGTAGGAGTTCATAATTTATAAAAGTTAGTTATCATGGTGTTACTGATGTGAAGCTACCAAAGATCACAGACTGAGGGTTCACTTCCCTGTTAACACATGCAATTTATATAAGCAACGTTTGTGTCTTCAGCAGGGTTCTACTCAGCTTAGTTATTGCATCTTATCAATCACATAAGAGTTTATTTTATTTCATAGTGGTGCCGTTTCACTGTATTTTTGTTCATTGTTCTTTAACCAGATAAGAAAATTAACAGCAGTGGCTTATATGCATGTGTATCTGTGTCTGTTTATATGTATCTGTATCATATATAGCACTTATGTGCATACATGTATGTAAATATATATATTTATGTATGTATACACATTGGTATGTTAAAGCATCAAATGTATGAAAATCCATATAGTAGATAATGCATGAAATCTGTGAATTGCGATGTATTTCTGATTTTAAAAAAGCTTTACTAGTATTAAAAAAAATGCCAGTATAAACAGTCAGTATCCCTAGTCCTTCCCTCTTCCTCAGGAATTTAGTGCTTAATGTGATTCTTTTGGCTTTAAAATTGAAGAATGTTATTAGTTGCTAAAGCTATTCAGTAAGAGGATATTTCAAAAAGGAATGTAAATTGTAAAATGCAGCAGGACACTTACTAAACTGTTGGTATTGTTTTGTCAAAAACTGATTTAAAATGATCTAGAAAATTGCCGAACCATCAAAGTATGGAATGTGGGAAAGTTAATATATTAAAGAAACACTATCATGAGAAGAAGTGCCATTTTAAAAATGATATTTTAAGAAATTCACTTATATAGAGAATAGGGCAAAATCATAATCTTTTATGAGCCCAGTAAAGGCTGCCTAGCTACTGCCACTTGATACAATACTTTTCTTATTGAACTTAGGAAAAAAAATCTACTAGAGGGGATTTTTTTGTGCCATATAGGTTTAGTTAGCTTTTAACTTAAAATGGAAGAATGATGATACTGTGCTTTGGACTGAGCAAGCTGATGTACAATGCCCTGGACCAGCATGAAAATGCAGTAGTGCACATAGGGGCAGGGCTTGTAGCCCTGCAGCCATGGTGCTCTGGTTTGACATGCTGCTATTGCACAGGCTATAATGGCTATCTAGGTGGTTTGGTAGTGGGCTTTGTAGTAGTGCCTGCTTTAACGACAGAAATATGCTTTTCTCTCTTCAGCAAGACTTGGGGGTGTTATTTTTGCTTTTGGGACAGGCTGCGCAAGTACCTGAATAGGAAGATAATCCTTCCTATTTTATTTGACATGGCTAGTTGTGACTGGTCCACTGTATAGGATGGTCATGTGGCATTTTGAAAGATTGCTTTACTTGAGATCACTTGCTAATGTTTTTTTAAATAGATATCTCAGGCATGTAGAGTACAGACAAAAGATAAAAACAATTCGTATTTGTACTTGATTTGTATTTGTGTAATTTGTGGTTCTTCTGAAAATAACCTGCTGGTTGTAAGACATGGTAAAATATTTGCATTTCCTAGTTCTCTTTCTGTGTGACTCCTTTCTACTTCAGTCTATTCTTACTTTTCCTTATTTGTGGTGTGTAAGTCATGGCAAGGGTGTGGGCTGTTTAATTCCTATTAACCTACTGAGCTGTAAAAAACTTATTATGGTGTGTTGGAAATATGGATTTTCATGCAAACTTCAAACACAAAAGAATACTTCATAGGGAAACCTGCCCTTAACGGAAAACCAACTTGACAGGACCTCCACCTGAAATTGTTATCTAAAATGATTTCAAGCCCCACCGAGGATTGTTACATCTGAGGCATTAATGATGAGGCTTTTTGAGTCAGCTGGCTTTGCTTATTTGCCAGTATTTTAGAGACAATCTGCCTTGTCCATGTTGGTAACAAAGTTCCCCTGGATTTCAGTGTACTCTTAACTGCTATTAAACAACTGCTCTCGGTGGTCTGTGGCTGCTCAGAGGTTCTTCCTTTCCCATGTACTACCACAGTGTCTCTGGGTTTCCACTTCTCAGGATGGAGTTTGTAAGCAAATCACATCCAGCACAGAAGGGCATTCGTTGGAAACACCTGGATTGAGTCTGAGCTGGCCTCAGAGAGGTCAGCAGAGCTAGGAGTGGAAAGACCAGAAGACATTTGACAGTATCCTCTGCAAATGTACAGTACTGAAAAAGCAACCCTCTAAAACTATTTTAAGGGGAAATTATTACATGTCAAAATATATTGCTTACATTTTTAATTGAATTTTGCCTATCCTGTCATCTTCGGCAAGCATTAATTAACTTGAAAAATCTTGCAGTCTGTGCTTGTTTATGACATAGTGGTTGTAGATAGAAGTTAGAGTACCATCTCTAAAGTACTGCCTGCCTCCCCATCAAGAAAGTCTGTTTCCTTGTAAGCAGCCTTTAGTGGCTATAAGATTTAAAAGAAAAAAAACTCCCTTATGAGCCATTTAAGAATCAACAAAGGGTTCAGATGTGTTTTCTTCCTTAGGAGCCCAAGTCTGCCTTTCACCCATCTCTGCACCCTGCTCTCTTCTCCCCACCACTTGGAGAAGAATGTCTGAAACCAGTTGTCTTCTTACCATTTCCTCCCAACTGCTCTACTCCTCTGTACCCAAGTGCCTCCCAGAAGCAGTTGAAGGCTTCTCCTAGGGAAGGTGAGTCCAACTGTTTTGGCAGCCTGCTGCTGTAGCAGCTGAGACCCAGCTCTCTCCTTTGGCACAGACAAAGCAGATGTCGCTCATCAAAATACATTCGCTGTGGCAAACATGGGAAAATGAGCCGATGGGAACGCAATATGAATACCTTGAAAAACTGCAATTATGATTAATGTTTCAAGTGCTGTTTACTTTAACATTTGACCAAGACAACGCTGCTAATTTCTTTTAGCTTAATGTGAAATTTAGAGTCTAATTGTTCTAATTGGTAGAAAAGGGAAAGCTGCCAAAAACACACGCTGATTTACCGCCCCCTTGATTCTGTTGACATCACTGAAGTTGCACGGGATTTTAGTTGTTAAAGAAAGTTACTTTTGGGCTTCGACTTCTTTCTGCAAACATCTGTCTCTGATGTAAAAGCTCAGAATTTAAGATCTTTGAAGTTATGAAGCAGATGAGATGAAAAAAAAATCCATAACTCATCTTTTGCAGCTCTGCAGTGTCATGCAGCTTTGGGGATAGTGGCTTAATTGATCTTTACAAATTAAAATCACAAATGAGCCAGCCACTAGAAAACAGCAGTAATGGCTAAAGGAAAAGACATCTCTGAGTTTGATATGGACCATTTAAGTATCATAGCCTATAGAAATAACATATGAAGCATTTGGAGAAAGTAGTTCAACTATACCACCGAACATCTTCAGACTTAGTCACTTATTGAAGATTATATACTGTCATGAGAGTGGACTGGTCTAATCTAAAATCCATTAGGCTACAAGATGTGTCATTAAATCAGAAAATCCACCTCTTTGGTCCACAGATTGGTGTGACGCATGGATGGCAGAGTGATGTGAGGGAACCTCTCACTGCCATGAAGATATTTGTCATTGTAATAGGGAACAAACTGAAGGCCCTCATGTAACATGCAGCAGAGACAACAGCCTTGATGATCCTGTCCCCTAAATCTTTTTCAATAAAAAGAAATTGCAAATACTTTTGGAAGCAGCAGGAACAAGGGGAATGGCCTTTTTCCCCCTTTGTCCCTCCCAAGAATATACCAACCTCTTTGTAAAGAATTTTACTATGTCTCCTTTCACTGAAACCTTCACTGTCTTTAGTTTGCAAAGTTACTCTCTGTTTCAAATTGCACTTTTGTAAGAAGTGGTATTGGGTTTTATCCCTTTGCCATGTAGCAGGTTTCAAAGATATTTGCATGTGTCGTATTTTATTTGTAGATATTTTTCTGAGTAGGCATTAATAAAAGAGTGGCATTTTAGAAAGAAAAAAAGCCCCTCCTGATGTTAGAAATGGTGTGAAAATACCTGGAGAATGTTTGGGGAGGGGCGGGAACCCCAAAAATTAAATACCACACCCACACATGCACTTTCTATTAGGACTAGTTTTCACAGTATTTCATGCACAATCACCTGCCTCAAAATGTATTTTAGTGCAGACTTTAATTATGTGTGTTAGCAGCAGGATTGCAAAATCCAGGAAAACATTAAATAGCCTTTCAAAAAGTAGAATAATGTTTGAGTCAGGCAGCTTCCCAATGTCGGTGTTTTGTGTAGCTGAGTCTGAAGCAATGGTGCTGGTTAGTCATAGTGGTGACACTGGCAGGGGTAACGGGCTGCTGACTGCAGGTAAAGGGACAGGAGTCATGGTAAGAGAGGAAGCACTTTCTATCAATTAATGCCTAACTGCATTTTTTAAATGCTTATAGAGGAAAAGAATTTTTGATTCAGGTTTGGTCAGTGCAAAGCTCAAGACCTTTTAAAATTGATGAATTTAGAGTTAGCCGGCTGCCTGTTAACATTGTTTTCTTTGTGCTATCTGACATAGAGTATCAGAGAGCTGAAGCAATGAAACTTTTTGTGATTGTTTATAGCATATGTGTTGCTTAACATTATGCCCTGTTTTGATATGACCTCTGTTCAATAAGGTTGAATTGTAATGAGTCCTTATTTGCGTATGATACATATCTTTTACATTTTTAAATATGAAAGTTTCAACATAATTTTCACTTATAAATTTTTTAGAAGCAGCCCATATGAAATCTTTGTGGCTTAGGGATCTGCTAAGGAGTGATATCCACTGTGTACTATTATAGCCCAACAGTCATGTGAGGTAATGTGGCTTAGTCCTTTTTCATTTCAATTTGTGTTGTCTTGCTTGGGCTCTGGGTGAAGAGGGGACATGTGGACAATGACACTGATTTAACTCGTTAAGCCAAGATAATTTGATTGTGTGGCTGAATCTTATCAAGGCCAATCAGTGCAATAGTTTTGGAGAGAGGATCTATCAAAGGACAGGCATTCTTGAAGTAACTCTCCAAGTTTTGATTGGTGTTTTTGTTGGTTGATTGGTTGGGGGTTTTGTTTGTTTGTTTGTTTTTAACTGTGTGTTTTATTTTTGCACATTTAAGGACATGCATGGCAATGCTTTGGTAGACCATAAATCTCCCTTCTGGGGAAAATGAAGGAAGAGGGTAGAGGATGTCTCTCCATTCCTCTGGCTCCTTTTTCTGTGCCAGTCTAAAACCTTCTTTGCCTCCTTTAGGTGTTTTTGTCAGCCTATACAGAACCCACTGCCAGTGCTATTGCACACTGCACAGCAAAAAGAGCTGATTTTATTCCTGCTTAGCATTGTGGATTCCCACCCTACAAGAGTTTTGGTTGAAATCTGGCCTTGGAGAGCTGGCCTTCTCAGTTGGGGTGGCAGGGAAGGCTAACAGTTTCCTTGGTTGGAAGGCATCAAATTGAATAAACAGAAAACGGGGGCCTGGAGAGTGGGAAAGCTCTTGATGGTGATTAGTTGTCATCTTGCTTGTCAGAACAAATGAAGAAGAGGAGCACAATGTTTGCACTGTTTGAACAAGCCTCAGAGAGCAAATTAGATGGTAAATGTGATCATAATTTGCCTGCCTTTCTTGAAACTCCCATGGTGCTATTAGTGTTTTTCTTTTTTCGGGTAAAAAAGCTGTAACAAATAAATACTTCTGTGGAAACTGGAGTGCACCGAGGTTGTTTACAGAGGTGGTGCGCAAAGATTTATGTGCTTTAAGTGACAGTGCTTACTATATCTACATATTGCAGGCTGGGGCAAGGTGTGTAATGCCAATGAAAAACCGAATATATTTCAATATTGCACATGTGGAATAAAATATATAGATAGCTATCTATACATGTATATATTTGATAGGTATGCATATATATAAAATAAGCTTGTGCCTGAGTTTTATGTTGCGCTTGGTTGAGTACTGTTGATAAGCCAATTATGGTGTTTTTTTGAAAGGTATCTGGAATGTAAATTCTTCTGTCCTATTATCCTGTGATAATGTGCAGTGGCAGCCTGTGCCCCTTGCTGAACTGCTGGCACACCTGAGGTGACCACAACTGTTACTAAATAAGAAAATCAGCACTTCTGTGTTTTGTGTATATAGAAATGTGGAATAACCTGTAGCATTTAGCTAATGAGTTTGAGGTGGAGATGGAGAAATGCTACTTACAGTTTATTTTACACATGAAAGTATTTCACACATAGCAGAAATCGTTAGTGTAAACAAGTATCAATTAAGAGAACAAGTATGAGCATTGTTTGAGAATAAGGTAAAGGCTGTGATGTGAAAGGCTCTCTTAGGCACAGACAGATGATTGACAGTGAAAAGATTTAAAGTATTTTGATTGCATTGCAGTTCCACAGTTACCTGTGGAAACTAATAAAAGTTGATTGAGTAATTAGAGACCTATAGATAGCAAAAACCCTTGCTTAAAAACCAATCGCTTGAACTGTCATATCTCTGATTGGTAGTTACCCAGCTAGATAGAGGAACATCAGACTGCACTTTAAGTCAGAATTTCCCTCAATATATTGTAAAAATGAAAAAAATAGTAACAATAATCGTGGATTCACTATATCACTATGAGACAAAAAAGTAGCAACAGGAAAATGTAAAGAGGAGCGTATTTATTTTTATCTCTTTATAAAATCATTACAGTATACTAGACAGCTCAGACTGGTCTTGCTGCTCTCTATCAAATTACATTTGCCTAGGCATCTTTCTTCTTCATCTTTTATCCAGCTCGGTGGAGACCCACTGGTAAGGTACCCTGCCAAAGGGCCAGGGCCAGAGTGTCAACATTACCCAACACAAAAAAGACAAACTTTGTCCTAAAGCAGGGAAGCGAAGTTCGTGTGTTCTGGTTCTGTCTGCCTGCGGTGCACAGAGCTTTAGGAATTACAGTGACTCTTGGGGTTTCCAGTAGGAATGCACCTTGTTCCACATCATCTCCAGCAGAGCTCTGTGGTGGACATAGATATTTTTATCAGTCTGCTGGGCCTTCTTCGGGCAGAAACATGTACTTTTTTTTGTCTGTGCATTTTGGATGAGCTCAGAGCAGAGCAGTAGAATAAATGAAAAGTATTTTGCATCAGTCACTGAACAGTGCCAGCTATTGTATTGTGCAAACACAAGTTGGTAAGTGTATACTTTGGTGGCTAATGCAGTTTCTACCAATATTTTAATATACTGAAGTTCCAGTGAATCAAATGATGTATATAATACAGCTGGCAACATACTAGTGTATTTCACATTAGTAATGCACAGTGACAAGCAATTACATTTTATTTTCCTTTATTGACAATTTGAGGTTTTAAATATTTATTTGGCAAGTTAATGTTTCTCTTTTGTTATTTTTAAAGATATGACTACTTAGCAGGCTCATACACTAATGATTTTTAAGCTGTAATAGAAAGCACATAGGATATGAACAGTGATGTGAAATAGATTAATTAAAATCAATGTTATTTCAATGAATACTAATTGAATTATTAATGCTTGGATCAGGGTTTTCCCCTATTTTGTGATTATTCAGCTTGTTGGCTGATTGTATGCATTTCTGTTGATGAAAGCCATTTCTCTATCTTCCTTGGTTGTTTCGTGGGGTTTTTTCCTTCTCTTCTGTCCCTCATTAAAGGAATATGTTATTGATATCAGGCAGGATATAGGGTCTTACTCATAGCCTAGTTACTTTTCTCAGTGTTGACTCTGTTGTCTTTTCCAGTCCTGAGCACAATAGCGCACAGTCTGTTACAGAGGTAGCCTAAAAGCTCTTCAAATATGCTGTGATCAAAAGTGGGGTCAGCTGGCCTTAGGAGGGCTGTGATGTGAGTCCGTAGCTGTAGCTGGGGTGGGCTGCCAGCAGTGGCCAAGCCCTGGTGCCCAGTACTACCTCTGCAAGCCCACTGCCACTGGGCTTCCCTGCCCACTTGGCCTCGTGCACTTAGGTGGATGGAGTTGACGATTTATGGAGAGCCTGCTGCCTAGTTCTGGGCTGAGGAAAGTTGCTCTCTTCTTCACTTTGCCCTGACTGCTATTAATAGCCCTTCCCCCAGCATACTGGATCATATGATATCAGCTGAAATAGATTAAAAGTTCCTCTGTTTTGGTGCCAACAATAACGTGATATAGTTATTATGCCAGTTCCCTGGGGTTTTTGTTTTTGTAACTTGAAGTGGTAAACTTGGGGTCCAAGGGAAAGATTGTTATTCCATTGAATTTAGAGTGGGTTCCCCCACCTCCCCATTTTAACAATTATATTATTAGAAAATAGTCCATTAAAAATATGTAATTCATCTCTTATTATTTGTTTCAAACAGAACTGGTTTTTGTGTATGTTTGCACAGAGCAGAGGAGACAGCATCTCTTGGGTTTTTTGGTATGTTTTCAGGAAGTTCAGTATTTTAACAGGCAAAGAGAGCTGTTTCTGCAACAACAGTGCAGGTAAAACAAAGTTAGTTTTTTTTTTTTTTCCCTCTATAATTGACTTATGTTGTTCAGAAAAGAGTTTGAAAGGATTCCTGGAGTGGAGGATTGTCAACAGGGTCTTGGCAAATAAGCAGTAATATTTCAGGCTGCTATGGAAGAGCTATAATTCATACTGTTGAGACCTTTGGGGACAAGATCTATGGCAGGAGCTTCCAGTACAGAGCTGTTGCAACACCTTTAGAATGTAAATAAGGAAGGACAACAACTTGGTATATTATGGATCTTTAGAGAAACTAAAGCTTTGGAATAACATTTGTTTATATATTATTTGCTGGATTACAATATATGATCCTGGATTCTCAGATACATCAGAGCTTTAATTCTTTTCTAGCTAGCCAGAATTTGGTCTTCAGTTGAAGACATTGTAAGTCTCAACAGCAATGTGTAATGTTCCTGTCTTCAGCAGTATCTGTAGTTCTATCAGTCAGGTGCAGTAGGGCCTTTTCCCTTCACTGTGAGTCAGCAGTCCGTATTATTTCAATTATTTATTACAACTGCTACTTATAGACACTACAATAACCAGTGCTGTGATTTGCATTTCTGTAATGCTTTCTGTTGCACTCTGAAACTTTAAAGATTTGTTATAAAACATGGCTTAAATTGGAAAACATTTTGGACATTTGCCAACAGGTCCACATCTTTCTTGTGTTGTGGACTCCAAAACTGGACCCAGTACTCCAGGTGGATCTCAGAAGAGCAGAGAATACATTGCCAGATCATGTTGAGGTTGGACTCAATAATCTTGGAGGTCTTTTCCAACCTAAATGATTCTATGATTCTCATCAACCAACACTCCCAAGTTTTTCTTCTTGGGGCTGCTCTCAATCCATTCTCCATCCAGTCTATATTTGTGCTTGGTATTGCCCCAGCCCTCATGCAGGTCCTTGCAGTTGGCCTTGTTGAATTCCATGAGGTTCACATGGTCCTACCTCAAGCCTGTGAAAGTCCCTCTGGATGGCATCCCTTCCCTCCTGCATTTCAACTGCACCACACAGCTTGGTGTTGGCAAACTTGCTGAGAGTGCACTCAGTCTCACTGTCCGTATCACTGATAACTATGTTAAACACTGATGGTCCTTATACCAACCCCTGAGGAACACCACTCGTCACTGTATCCACTTGGACATTGAGCCCTTGACCGCAGATCTTTGAGTGCAACTTTCCATCTACTTCCATATCCACTAAGTGGTCCTTCTATCAAATTCATGCCTCTGCAGTTTAGAGTCAACAGTGTCATGCAGGAGAGTGCCAAATGCCTTCCACAAGTAAGGTAGATAAAGTCAGTTGCTCTTCCCTTATCCATCAATGCTGTAACCCCATTGTAGAAGGCCACCAAATTTGTCAGGCATGATTTGCCTTTTGTGAAGCCATACTGGCTTGTCACTTGTCATCTCCTTATTTTTCATATGCCTTAGCCTTGTTTCCAGGAGGACTTGCTCCAAGATTTTGCCAAGAGCAGAGGTGAGACTGACTGGCCTGTCACTTCCTGAGTCTTCATTTTTCCCTTTTTAAAAATGGGGATTATTTTCCCCTTTTCCAGACAGTAGGGGCTTCACCAGAATGCTACAGCTTGTAAAATATGATGAATAGTGGATTAGCTGCTTAATCTACCGCTTTCCTCAGGACCTGTCTCTCATCAGCTCCTGTGGACTTTTGTACCTTTGGTTTCTTTAGATGTTCTTGAACCTGATTGTCTCCTTCAGCAGGTGATTCTTCATTCTCCCAGTGTCTGCCTTTGCTTTCTGTGACTTGGGCAATGGGGCTGGAACACTTGCTGGTGAAGACTGAGGAAAAAAATCATTGAGTACCTCAGGCATGTCTCAGAAAATGAGGTTGTCGACTTCTTTCCAGACAGGGCCTGCATTTTTCCTAGTCTTCCTTTTATCACTGACGTACCAATAGAAGCTTTTCTTGTTGCCCTTGATATCTCTGGTCAGACTTGATTCTGTCGGGGCTTTAGCTTTCCTAACCTGGTCCTTAGCTGATTAGACAATTTCTCTGTATTTCTCCCAGGCTCCCTGTCCTTGCTTCCATCCTCTGTAGGCTTCCTTTTTGTGTGTGACTTTGTCCAGGAACTCCTTGCTCATCCACACAGGCTTCCTGACATTTTTGCCTGATTTCCTCTTTGTTGAGATGCATTGCTCCTGGGCTTGGAAGACGTGATTCTTGAATATTAATGAGCTTTATTCAGCACCTCTACCCTCCGGGGCTTTATTCCATGGTACTCTCCATGAAGACCCTTGAAGAGGTCAAAGTCTGCCCTCCTCCAGTGCAGGATACTGAGCTCACTGTGTGACCTCTGCACTTCCCTAACTATCTTGAACTCCACCATTTCATAGACCCTGCAGCCAAGGTTGCCCTTGAACTTCACATTCCCCATCATCCCTGCTTGTCGGTGAAAACTGGGTCCAGCATAGCATGTCTCCTCATTGAATCCTCTATCTCTTGGGGAAGGAAGTTATCATCAGTGCATTCCAGGAACGTCCTGGATCGCTTATGCCCTTTTGTGTTGTGTGTCCAATAGATATCAGGATGGTTGAAGTTCGCCATGAGGGCCAGGGCTTGGGAACGTGAGGCTCCTTCTTTCTGTCTGCAGAGGGTTTCATCTACTTGGTTGTCCTAGTTGGGTGGCCTGTAGCAGACCCCAACTATTAATGTCACCTGTCCTTGTTCTCTTTAAGCCTGATTCATAAGCTGTCAGTTGGCTCCTCATCAATCCCCAGGCAGACCTCCACACTCTCCAGCTGATCACTGACATAGAGGGTGATACCCTCTCCTCATTTTCCCTGTCTGAACTTCCTAAAGAGCCTGTACCCTTCCATTCCAACACTCTGGTCACAGGAGCTATCCCACCATGTCTTTGTGCTAACAATATGATCATAGCCCTGCAGCTGTGTGCATGTCTCTACCTCCTCTCGTTTATTCCCCATTTTACATGCATTTGCATAGGGGCATTTATGTAGGGTCCCCGATGAAGCTGACTTATTTGCTGGAGAGGCTGGAATTTCCTTGTGCTGTTCTTCAGCTGCTCTCCTGCTGACCTGAGATCCCTCTCCAGGCTCTGCGCATCTCTTGCTGGCACTGAACATCAGAATGGTAGGAGCGGGATGGATTGAAGTTCTCCCCTTATTCCTGTATTTCCCTTTTTCTTTTTTCTTTTTCCTTGGTTTCTCCCCTGCTGATTTCTTCATCTCTGTCACTTGGTCTAAATGAGATTTCCGATATGTTGTGTAACAAGATCTTAGTGATTTCTAGCCATGCATCCAAGTACTTACTTCACAACAAAGATAATATCCTTGCTGTGTTTGGCAATAGCACTGGGAACAGTTTGGTGCACTTATAAAGCATCTTACAACTTGCCGTTGCTGTAATGAAGTGGCACTAATCAGTTGTCCAGAGGAAAGAATTTGATGACTCACATGTGGGACTTGTGTCCAAGTCCTAAATGTTTCCTGGTATAAACTTCAGTTCCCCACAGCCATTTCACATACTTCTTTGTAGATGTTAGCTAAATACTGTAATTCTGGACTTTGATCCAACCCTAAGAATCCCAAAGAACTTGTTCAAATGGGCTTTCCATATTTGAACATGACCACTTTACAAAATCTTTGGCAAAGTATATGAGTTACTACAAAAGATTTACTCCACTGCTTCTCAGTTAGGTAAGACAAGTTGTTTAGGCATATGAAGGGTTCAAAATTCTGTTTTTTAAGTCCCTGATTTACAATATTCCTCAGATCATGTTTTGATAAAAGTGAGAGAGGAGAGGTTGTTTAGATTTGACTTCTCTACCGACTGCTATAAAACTAACTTTCATCTCAACCTCAGACCATTTTTACTCTTCTGTTTAATTCTCTTGCTGAAAGATACATTTTAATGGGTGGGAGTAACTTGTATCCATCTAACTATGGATTCTTCTTCCAAGCTTCATCTTAAGAAGGATGGAATTGAGGAAGAGAGACTAAAGGATTCATCTTGGGGTAAGGGAACTTATTTTTTTTCTCCTTCAGAATTATTTCTCTCAACTTAAAGACTTTTTCCTACCATTCTTATACATGGAAGAGTCTCATGATTTTAATTTGATGTGTTTGATAGAATTCCTCTCTAGGGAGGAAGAAGAATGCATCCTAGATTTTCTTCATTTGACGTTAACAATAAACAGGAACCATTTCTTGTGAGATGTTTGGTTTGTATTTCAAGACATATCTTTGTAATATTTTTGCTCATTATGCCAAAGAGAGATCTTATTTTCATTGTTCTTTGCAGTTGGGATGATAAGTGTTTCAAGCAGTAATTGCTGGCCTGTTCAGTGTCCTGTGCTGAGCCTCCATAAAAAACCAAGTCTTTCAAATTTGTTGGTTCATTAGTAGAGTAATTAGTCATTGGGATCTATAGATTGTCTGGTAAATACTCTTGGATTTGGGACTTATTCCGTCAGGTACATGCTTTCATCACACATGCATAGAATGATTGAACAGTATATAGCAAAGTAATTCTCAATGCCTTCTTTTATCATGCTCTGCAAGAGAAAAGCTTTGAGATCAACCACCATGCTATTGGGATTGCTTGCCTTTGCATCTTTATTGGTCTTCTGTAACTTAAGTGATTTCTGTTTAAAGTATTTTATTAAATATTCTCTCTCTGATGGTGATTCCTTTCCCTCTCCTCTTTGTTGAAAATACTGTCAGTATCAGGTTGACAAGACATGGGATAGCCATGCAAGAGAAGATAAAACTGATTTCTTTACCTGTATTTCTATCATTTCCAAACTTGAGGATTGACTCCATCAGAGTCCACCTGTTGTTTATCTAAAAGATTCTTCATGCCTTTTGGGCTTGTAGATGCTACTTTTATCACTATTGCAATGGTAAATAAATGAGAAAACACTTTAGGTTTTGGAATAACTGCTGATGAGGTTTAAAAATGGAGAGAGGAGACTTTTAAATTTTTACTAGACTTTTTCTGAGAAATAACTTTTCTAAAGTAACTTTTAGTCTTTTATGTCTGCCTGAGCTTTAAATTGCCTGTAGTAATGAAAGGTGACATCAGGTAAAACTGGAATTCTGCAGTCGGTCCAATGGGTTATTTTCATGGGAGTCTGGTGTCTGTATACAGACACCAGAAAGAATAGGAAACAAATCTTTTACAAAAGGTTAAGAGAATGGCATGTGTACTCCTTTGAAAATTATAGGTAAAGATATTAAATTTGTCTTTCAATGAAGGATATTAAAGGGTACATACTATTATTTTGCAGAGGGGAACATGCTGGAAAGCATGATCCTATTATGCTTCAAAAGGCCTGTTTGGACTTTTTTTTTTTTTTTTCCTCCCCCTCTTTGTCTTTCTGGCAGGACATGGCTACGGTGCAGAGAGTTGATGAAAGAAATTAAAGTTGTTTAGTCATATTCCGGGAGTGAATGAATGAAACTGAGTAATTTTAGGGCTTGGTTACTGATTATAACTGAATGGCATCTGTCACAACATTGAATCGATACTCTGGGTCAGGGACTGCAAAATGATTGACTCTCAGTGTGATTCCAGAACCAAGCTGGCCAACAGGAGCAGGGAAAAGTGTGTGACACACAGAGGAAAATTAAAAAGTGAATGAGTAGAAGAAAAGATGCTCAAAAAATGCTTCCTTCGGTGGCCTGATTTCTTTTTAGAAATTCTACACATATGCAGCTGCCAAGTGGAGACTAGCTCATTAAGAAAGGATAGGTTTCTGTTTAGCTCAGTAAGAAATACTGTCTTTTTAAAAGACAGAAATTGTTCAAGCATTTTCTTTATCAGGAACCTGGGCAGATGAAATTATCGTGCCTGATGATTCAGCATCAGCAGCTTTTCTGAACTCTGTCACTGGCGTGATTTTGTCTTTTCTTGGAATATTTTGATATGTTAAATTTTTGTTCCAGTTTCTCTATTTCAGTTTGATAATGATTTACTGTCTATTCCTTTTGTCTCATATTTTGTCTGTGAAGTTCTTATGAATAGATTGTCCTTGACAATAATTGGCATTTGTCTTAGTTTTTGCCCGTAGGTGTCAGTCCAAATGCTTGTAGGAGTTTACTGATACCGTAGACGTTTCTGCTCAGTCACCAAAATCCTTACTGGAGGTTGGCAGATAATGTTGTCTCTGCCATCATGCTTTCTCCAGCATCTCAGTCTTAGATAGCTTTAATAAGTTTTCTCTTAGGGACCAGAAGCAAAAGATAAATGTGTTTATCCTCTTTGAAAGAGTGGTCAGGGAATTTTCTCTGAAATACAGTGAAATCTGATTTTGTCCCCAGACCTAGTGGTTCCAAACATTCAGCATTCAGATATCCAGCAGAAGGCAAAAATTTCAAGGTGTACTAATGTAGCACACCTGCTTTAATGTAGCAAAAGACTGACAGTAACTGTATGGTTGGTTATGATCTTATTTATTCTATAGATTTTCTTCTCCGATTGTCAAAATCCTCTGCTGTTTCACTAGCAGGGATGCTACTTCTGACACACCTTATTAATAGAATATATTTTATTCTTATATCAGAATTGGTTTCCATGATAGCTCTAGCATTGTATCATTGCAGACTATTCCTCTCTAGTGCTTCAGTCCCTACTTATTATGACCAGCAGGTCGAGGGGAGTGGTTCTGCCTCTCTCCTCTGGGGCTCATGACACCCCACCTAGAGAAGTGTTTTCGGCTCTGGGGCCTCCTGTGGACCTGTTGGAGTGAGTTCAGAGGAGGTCTGCGAACATAATTGGGGTCTGGACCACCCCTCCTATGGAGACAGGCTGAGAGATATCCTGAAGAAGATGGTCCAGGGAGACCTTGGAGTGTCTTGCAGTACCTCATGGGGCCTACAAGAATGCTGTAGAAGGACTTTTTACAAGGGCATGTAGTGATAGGACAAAGAGGAATGCCTTCAAACTGAGAGAGCGCAGGTTTAGATTAGACATTAGGAAGAAATTCTTTACTGTGAGAGTCCTAAGACACTGGTACAGATTGCCCAGAGAGGTTGTGGGCACCCCATTCTTGGAAGTGTTCGAGTCCAGGTTAGATGGGCCTTTGAGCATCTGCTCTAGTGGAAGGGCATGGTGTGTCCATGGCAGGGGAGCTGGAGCTAGATGATCTTCCTGGCCTCTTCCAACCCAAGCCTTTCTATGATTACTGTTGCAAATGACACTATGGTTCTGGTGAAAGCATTACAAAGTTTTCAGCAAAGTTAGCATCTAGTGGGTCTGGAGAAGTATCCAGCTGCTTTCTCCAGTTCAGGGAAAATAGGAAGCACTGCTGTTGCCCTGTACAGACCTATATCCTTCTGGAGAAGGGGCCAGAAGAATGACACCAGGTTCTTTCACCAACCCATCACACTGCCCTGAGGAACTATTACAGCTCAACAGATTAATCAGATAGATTAATACTCATGCTCTCTGGTGATTACCAGAGGTCTGTTTTGATGGTTCTTATTCTGGCACTTTTCCCACTGAAACCCTTTTCCATGTTAAAGTGGAACTAATTAATTCTAGGGCAATACTGAATGGTTACTTTCAGGTTAACAGTTCAGCCAGTTTATGTCTAGATGCTCTAAATCCCACTGAGCTATCTTAAACCAATTCTCCAGACAGTGTAGTAAGGTTACCTTGCTACTGGATATATAAGCTTTTAAATAAGTGAGATCTTAAGTAGTTACAGTATTAAACACTTATAGTTCTGAGTTAGAGAGTTTGTTTTTTCTGTCATGAAGATGCCATGTTTTCTTTTACTGAAGATCACCTGTATTTCTTCAGTAGTACTTTTAGATAAGACAGCATTCTTCTGCACAGGGATCATAATCTGCCATGTGTTAATAGCACATGTCACTCTACTCCAGAAGTGGCATCGTTGTGGTGACCACCTTTAAGACAGAGTATCTATCATATGATAACAGCTGAGAGGCATCATGTTGACATACAACATTGTACAACAATGAGGATGATACTGTGAGAATTATGTGTAATCTTTAGTCAGGCTCTTGGAGCTTTTGTAGCAGAGACAGTAATATATATATCACATTTGTAGCAAACTAAAAAATAAACCTGCCAAATTCTGCTATTGTCAAATAATCAAAACCTGTGATTGTCAGATAATCAAAATAATCACTGCATTCTCAACTATAAAACTTTACATTACTTGTCTTCCTGAGTGGATAATATTCAAGAGCTGAGTGATATAAGACAGTGTTTCCTTTATAAATAATTTTTATTTTAAAAATTAATTCCTTGTCTAGAAATATTCAAAAATTTCCTTTTGAGGCCTATAGTCGGTTCATTTTTTAGTGTATTTTCATCTTGTGTTGAATATACTTTCCAATGTTGTATTACTCTGACAGCCTGGCCTAAAGTTCTAAAAATTAATTGTCTCTGCAATTTTTGAATATCAGCTTTTAAAAACATGATTATGAATAACTTTATCCTTTAATTAGTTCCAGAGGAAATGTCATTGTGGAAGACTTTACCAATATGAATCTTCTCTAAGGAAAAGCGTTTTAAGAGTCAGGTTGGCAAGCTGCTGTCTTGATCGCTAAACCCAAATTCAAGAAAGTCCAATTTTACTTCAGGGTAGGCATGTTCCTACTGGAAAACAAGGTTTTGCAGTGATTTGTATACTTATTTTGCCAACTCAGTGCTGTGTTGTTCAATATCTTGAAGAATGAACTCTCTAGGATTAGGCACTTGGTAGCCTTGAGCACCTCTTTGTTCTCTCAGATTTTGTGCTTAATTGATTTGCTACTTATTTTTGAGTGTTTTTTTAAATTTTCATTGTGCTGCCATTAATAGATTTATTTCTTATTCTTTTCCTTTTTATTTGAACATACTACACTTGGAGCTCTTAACGTTTTTATTCTGTATTAGCTACTGGGCTGGCGAAAGCCAGCCCCAAAGGGACTCTGCCGTTTCCAGTTGTGTCCAAAATCCTCTCTATGCTGCTGTGAGCAGGTACTGTCCCCAAAAGCGCCTACTTGCTCCTTGTCACTCGGAAACAGTATTAGAGTGCTTTGATGATTTGTCATAACTGAGTAGCAAAAGGACATGGAGGTCTTGAAGAAGATGAAGTGTATGATCCTCCAATTCAGTCAGCAGAAATAAGGGTGTTCTTGAGGAAATTTAGCAGGAGTAGGGAAGATTCAGTCATTTCTAGATTGACAGCAGTATTTCTAGGTTGTATATTGACTTGGGTAAGGCAGGGTCCATTTTTGCCCGCAGTGTTGGAAGGGAGCAATATAAAGTACCTAATACCTTCTCTAAACCAACCAAAACCTGTGTTCCAGAAAAAGCTTGGATCACTTGGCAAAGGTGGTGACATTATACTTGGCTTTGTTTGCTGTTGTCCTTCTGGAATTATTTAAAACAATGGATATTTTTTGTGTTTTATCCCATTTCAGGTGATAGCCACTCTATTGTCTATATATTGCCTTGAGGTAGTCTTCGCGTTTCAGTGCGATCCAGCCCTCTTCTCTGTTCTCACGATTTGTAAAAATGGCTACAGTCTAAGAGAAGCTTTGACTAGTCCCCTAAATCTCCTGGCAATACTGCTGGGAGAAGAGATCCAGTCTTTGTACATCTTGCATCTGGTATCAGACTGTAAGGGGAAAAAAAACCCAAACCACAGCACAAGATCCAATGAGGAATTCAGCACACAGCTGATTTGAGGTCCTGTGCTGTATTTCTGCAATGATCAATTATTCTTAACTGATTCACAGAGAGCAAGTTGGGTTGGAAGGGACCCCAAACTTTTGCTCAGAGCATGACTAATTCTAAAATAGATCAGATCAGTGAGGGGCTTGTCCTGTTGAGATTTGACAGTCTCCAGGAATGGAGGTCCCATGACCTCCCTGGGCAGGCCCTCCCAGGGACCAGCAGTTGTGAGAGTGATATCGGTACTGTGTCCTTTCCTTCAGCATGGCCACCAAAACACACACTGATTTTTCAATCTGTGGATTTGCAACATGGTGCATTTCACCTTCTATTGTCGTAGAGGAACAATAGGCAGGTAATATATGATTTACGAAGTACAGCTTCCAAAAGTACTCCGTTGACCTGGAGTGAGGAAGCACGTGTATGTAATGATCATAGCACACAGCACTGAAAATCAGACACCTCTGCCTCTGAGGGCATCACTTTGTTTGTTCCTTCTGGAATTGCCACTAAAGGGAGGGTGGAGAAAAACTGATGCATAATCACAAGTTAGTTTCTGAAGGGAAATGATGGTAGTGAAACATATTTGGTATAGCAAAGAGACTGCCAAGGGAGAACATTGTTTATTTGGGTTCTTCAAAAGTATAGACATCAAGAAAGAAGAGAAATTGTTCAGAGGGGGACATGGGAGTGTTACTAATGGATTCAGTGAATTAATGGGATAATAAAATAATTAAGAAAGGAGAAATTTCACCTGAGGCTGTCAAATTTGACATAACTGATAGGAGATGGAATTTCCTAGGTTATACTTGAAGAAGAATTAATTCAAGAAGTGTCAATTGGCCAATAAATCATTTCAGTTGAAAATGCAGAAGAGGTTTGTAGCTTCCACAAGAAAAATCTGTTTGTTTTTGTATGTGAAAAGATCACCGCGTAGTATGCCAAAATCTGTTCAAATGTTGGCAGCCAGGACTCTGAACAAATACTGTTTCATCACTTTAAGCACAGACATCTTGTGGATTACTGTGCAGCAAGAGTTTTATTGACTTATATTTCAGTTGTTTTGTCTCTAATTTCAAAATGAGTTTTCCAAATGTTCTTTTTCTCATTTTTAGTTTGTATTTTATTTTCTCAACCTCTTCAAGCTAAAATCAGCAATAAGGCAAATACTTGGCTAAGAGCTTTGAGTGAGTCTGTCTTATTTCTGGACATCTTTGTTGCTTCCCCCTGCATTTAATCTTTCTTTTTTTCCCCCTTTCCTGTTATATTTCTGTCAACCAAAAAAGGAGTTCAGCTAGATTGGATATGGAGTGACTCTTACCCTCTGCTTTTTTTCAATGTTTTCTCTCTTCAGAAGGGTTGGAGTTGTTTTCCTTTTGTTTCTGGTGTTTCAGATGAGAAACTATCACAGAACATATCTGCAGGGGCAATCGCTGGCTTTTTGTGGTGTGTGTGATATTCTGCAGCACAGATAATACTGTAAATGCAATGCTATTTCTGTCATTGAACTAAGATTTTTGTTATTTTAGCTTCCTGTGTGTATAGTTCTACTGCAGTTTCTGTTGTGTGCCAGTCTTGTGACGAGGGCTAAAGGGGATCAAATCACTGGTTTGGTTAAGGAGAAAAGGTAACTTCCAGGCTGTTTTTACTTGATATTTTTTACTTTTTGTGTCAATTTGTAGTAACTCAGAGAGCCTACTGGGTTTTGTGGAGTCTGCTGTACTTACAGTTGGTGTCAGTGTTACCAGTAAGTAGCCAACAAGGCCAGTGTGAAATAGGAGTGACATTATCAGTCATCTTTCCTCCTGTCTAGACTTGCAGGCAAGGGAAGTACATTCACATGTCTGAGCTAGTGTTGGAGGATGTATGTGTACATAGATAAGAAGGAATTACCTTTATTTATGGGAAGAAATCCTTCCATTTGCAACTGGCAAGCTGAGCCAAACAGTTACAGTTCTTCTTTAAGTAAATGACAGGTTCATGCCAGTCTTGCCTCACTCAAACCTTCAAATAGTTATTGCAAGACAAGGCCATTTCTGTTCCACTGGCTGGTTGGCCCCCTTGGACATGGCTTCAGCTGTTCCTTTGAAATCACCACTGAACATTTCTGAGTTGAAAATGAGGCAGTATTTTAAGAAAACTGGTTTTTGCAATTGCCCCTTATATTGCTAAGGTAGTGCGAGTATGGGTCAAGTGTGTTGTAGCAATAGTTTACTTTTCATTTCCTTGCAGTGCAGTACAATCTGGCTCTTCCGTGGCATTCTCTTCTACTTGAAAAGCTTGACACTAAGTGGATATATATTTTTAAATATAGACGGGAAAGCTATTATTTTTTATTTAGCTTTTACTGTGTAATGGAATTTGTGACAAGGTTATTTGCTTCAATATAATTTTGTGTACTGATTAGTGTTCTTTGGAAAGGGCCTTGAGGCGTGTTGCACGAAAGATGCTATATAAGTAGGGAATGGAAGGGTAAACGACCTTCATTTAAATGCAGTCAAGTAATCATTATCAAAGTTTTAAGCAATTTGGACTGCCTAACAGGAGGTATGATGACAATAATTGCCAATGTCCTTAAAGGACAGCTGTACCCATTTGATCACTGCCACATGCTTAAAGTTCGTAAAAGGAAAACCACTTTTCACAATCTCTATTTTCACAATGTACTATTTGAAGGTAACTCTTTTAAAAACAAACAAACAAACCAACAAAAAAGCCCCCAAAAAACAGAACAAAACCAAAAAGTCCAATCAACATTGAAACACGTTACAAAATTAATATTTTGGAGATCTTTGCATGTAGCATGTAGCCCATCTCTATTTTATCATACAGTAGTGTAGGTGTCAATACCAGAAGGCACAAGTGAAATATTATTAGTTAAAATAAATAAAGAAAAAAGTGCATTTAGTGAGTGAAGCAGGCACTAAAAAGTAACAGTTTTGTGGTGAGAATGTGGTAGGAATGCAGTGTTGTTCTGAGCTTAAGCTTTACGTAACTTGGGCCAAAGAACTGAGTTATGCTGAAGGACTGAGCAGAAATGCATTTGTATTTCTATTTACTCCTTTCTCTACTCAGAATCATCTTGAAATATGCCCCCATGTAGGCGTGCACAATCAGAAAGGGGCTTTGCCTGTTCTCTGAGGTGCACGTAGAGGAGCTGAGCCCCGTTTGGAAGCAATAGTTCATTCCTTAGTGTAGCTGTGTGCCAAGTTAATATTTCCTGTCCTTCTCTTAATGTTCTTATCACTGGCCTAGTCCCACCAGTTTTCAGCAGGCTAAGAAGAGCTCTGTAACCCTTCTAAGAGGGGTATATAAGACATATAAAGGCCTAGGGAATCTCAAAGTCCAGTCTGCTACTGTCACTATATATTATAATATAAAATGATAAAGCTGTGTCTTAACACGAGCTAATTATTTTTGTCCTTCAGGACTCTGGTTGGCTGTTCAATAATGTTACTGCCCTGGGAGTTACAAATCATCTAATTTGCAGCATAAAAATATTTATGGCTGTTTTATACTTATTTGTTCTTGTGGCAATGTTGTCTTTTTGACTTCAGTAGTTCATCTCCAGTGTATATGCTTTGTTAATTATATTTTTACAGAAGAGTCATTCTCCTATTCAGTCTTGGCAGGATAGAACAAGCCAGTGTCTTTTATTCTCCGTGAATGTGCACTCTTCATTCCCAGTGTCATCCCTATAGCCCTTCCCTGTTCTTTTTCCAGTTTAAATTAATCTTCCCTGAAGAAAATCAGAATTGCAGTTCTCGTGAGCTTTCACTGTGTAATGACATTAATACTTTTTGAAAACAAAGTAAATTCTGTTTATATTTTGCAACTGCATAGCTTGTTTCTATATTTACATCAAATTAGTTGGTGAAAATACATCTTCCAATCAGCTTATACATTTCAAGGTTTTTTCCTTTCCCTTTTCTTTGTGATTAAATTTCAACTTGTAGCAATTTTTTTCACTGTTAGCTTATACTTGATAGTGCTACTTTCTGCTCATTACCTTTGTTACATGGAACATAACATTTTACCTATGTAATATTTTGATTTTCCTTTCTACTGGTACTGCCTCCTAATTTTTTGTAATCTGAAAACTTCCACTATGTGTTTCTACCTATGTCATATTCAGTAATAAATTTATGGAAGTCTGTAATGTCATTAGAAACCCCTTTCCATCTATTTTAGTTTTTCCTAAAGAACGCACACGTTTTGGTATCTGCGTTCCAGTCCTGTCTGCTGTTTTAATGTATTTTGCTTTCTTACAATAGCTTATTCTACACTGTGCAGACTCCAAACTTTACCATTTTGTTTAAGAACGCAAGTAGTCAGAGTAACAAACCTTAAAAGTATTTCTTACTGATTGGATCCAGTTCCCTAATGAGTCTATTCATGAACGATGCCATCTAATTGAAGATTATTTGCATCAAAATTAGTATTTTTTTCTAGATGTCCATCGCATTCCCCTCTCTGTTCTTCAAGCCATTATCGTGTCCCTGTTTTCTTGATTTCCCCTTTCCTTTGAATCAAATCCAGATGTTGAAAATATGTGCCTCTCCCAACAGCCTTTCTTTCTTTTCTAGTTTACCACTAATATATGCATAGATGTGTGCTCATTAATGAAGAGAGGAGAGATATCTCAACAGAGATTTAAGGAAACACTGTGTAGATGCAAATTGTATTGCAGAAAGATAAAACTCAAAAATTACGTTTCTGAAAGGGGATTGTCCTCTGTTTTTGACTTTTTTTTTTTGGTTGGTTTGTTTGGTTTGGGGTTTTTTTGAGAGGTTTTTTGTGGGTTTTGTTTGTTTATTTTTGGGGTTTTGGGGGGTTTTTTTGTGGGTTTTTTTTGGGGTTTTTGTTTGTTTTTTTGGTGTTTTTTTTTTTAAACTATAACAACTTCCAGTGAAGACTTCTGGAAAACTTAGAATATGTTTCAGTGTTTTAAATTGACCTACCATGTATCTTATGCATGAAAAAACAAATGTGTAATACATAGGAAGTTGGCACAGGTATTTCACTGTCATTACCAAGTAACTTAATGTCAGTGACATTCATCAAAGTTTTGCTGTTCCTCTGAATTCTCCCAGGCAATGCCATATAAACTCTGTAGAGCCAGGCCATGCACTCCAGTGTGGACTCAAGACCACTAACCTCCCTACTGTGCCGCTTGTCCTCAAGGCTGGAGACTGGCACCTGGTGCGCTTTATTTGTTAGTATAAGAAGTTATTTCTGGAGAAATAGTATTTGCTGAGTAAGTTCCCATCAGTATGTCCCACAGGAAATATTTTTCCCCCACTGCTAGAAGTAAGAAATGTTTTATCTCTTCTTAATTATTAAGAATGACCAATAGTAATCATGGCAGGTGGGAAGGGTTTGGGGGTGAAGATTTATGTCTGAGCTGTTAAGTTTCACAGGTTTCAGCCTACTTTGAAATCAATTGCTCTGAGTTACTGCACAGAATGGAGAGGAGGAAGGAAATTATTTTGCTTTTTCTGAAGTGAATCACTGTCCCATCTCTGTGTAAGAACTGGGGTCCTTTAGAACTAGGAATGGTGTTCCTTCATGCCTGATGAAAACACTCTGTCCTAGTTTTAGTTTGTTCTGCATGTTCACAATTATTGTGCACAAATGGTTCATACCAAAGTCATCCTCTTTGTACCTTACAGTCTTTGCTATGAGAGAAAATGCTGCTGTTCTCTCTGCACCTTCAGAATGCCCTCTTCTCTGTCCTCTTGGGGTTTAAAACCAGCCTGTTTGAAATGAACAACTTTTGCATGGAGAGGGAGGAAAAAGGGGAATAGTTTTTAGTAGAAAAAGATAAATTTTTAGGATACTTCTTTGAACCAAACAGATTTTACTGGAGCCTCCTGAGATTTTCTTACTGCTGTGTCTCAATGAAGCTGTATTTACAAGATTATTTTAGCATCAAAACATAGCTATATTTAATTCCAGTGGATTACACTCTTGTTACTTTGAGTAGACATTATGTATGTCAGCTCTGTAGAGTTCTGAAAGAGATTTAATAAACAAATATCATAAAACAAACATAGAAAAATAAAAATTAAATTATAAGTCAAAATGTCTTGTGGTTTAGGTTGAAGGAAAAGAGGGAAAGCTAACAAAAGAAGAACATATGTATATTTTTAGCCACAAAAGGGTTTTATTCATTTTTCTATGCCACAGTGCTACATTATCTCATAGAACAGGTGAAAAAAAGAAATACTGCAGAGAGTAATTTGTATAAGGAAATTTTTTACATGTAACTAATTAACAAAGAGCGTTCAGATGCTTTCAGTGCTAACATAGGTATTTCTAATAAGGAAATTGCAACTAATAACTAGAGTAATGATGAAATTCTTTGACTCCACCAGGAGTATCTTTTTCAAAGAGGAAGTAGCCTGATCTCAAAGGCTGAAAATTGTAAAAATGGAAAGCAAAATTTTAAAATTACAATCTGTGCAATGCCATGACAACTTTCTTTTATATCCAGGTAGTTTAGAGTCTACTTCACCAGAGATATTCAAGAAGAGTCTGGACACAATCCTGTGCTGTGTGCTCTGGGATGACCCTAATTAAGCAGGGAGGTTGGACCAGATGATCCACTGTGATTCCTTCCAATCTGACTTGTTCTGTGATTCTTTTTCTTTTCATTTGCAGTATTTGAGGAGAATTATTTTATACTGAGGATTTTATACTGCTGTTTTATTTACTTGTTTTGCATGTTCTGATATACTTAGCAACATTGCAGATAGAGGGTAGATAAATACAATTAGAAGGTTTTCATCATTCTTTATTATATTACATGTGGTTACAACATGACTATTATCCTTGCTTCACTGTGTGCTACCTCTGAGAAGGACCTTGTTCAAAGCTAAAACTTATGATTTCCAGCTGAGTAACTGTGTTTTCAGTGGGAATCTGGTGATGATCCTGATGAGAACTGACCACAACAGAAATTGCAAATGTTCCTTAGTTTGTACTTGTCCTGGGAAAGTATCTGCTATATTTGTTTTGTCATGCTTAGGCTCGTTGGCATTAGACATAATTTTGACTTTCTAGGTGGCACCAAGAATGTTGAACACAGAAGTATCCTTTATTTAAATCATAAGTTACTTTGTTGAAGCTGAGAGTATGTCTTTTCCTGGTGGTACAGCTGTGTGAAAAGAGTGCAAAGAAATCGGATCCTTAATTTCCATGTTAGCAAAATCCTTTCAAAGACTCATTTGTAGTGTGAATAAGGTAAGCGGTGCTTTGAATTGATGTAGTTTTCTTCACTAGCGAGCTGAAAGTGAAATTAAGCGCAGTACTTTTCCTGTATAAATCTCTTAACGCTACAGTTATAAGCTAGATGTCATGAATCAGCAGACAAATAAGTCTGTAGAGTTGCTATGCATGAAACAAGTTATCTTATTTAGCCACATGTTGAGACTAACTCAATTTCTTCCTTGCATGTGATATTTTAGCTAAGCAGTAACTTAATTTGAATACACAAAGTAGTAAACTGCTATCCCTTGGAATCAATTTTACAGAGACATTTAGTCAATGCTGTTTGGAAAGAATAAGTGCAATATATGCTGTCATACATTAATAACATCTAAGTTATTTTCTGGACTAAATGTATTGAAGCGCTAGTGTATGCTTCTTTTCTTGAAGCATCAGTGAATGTTCTCCTTTGGACTGTATCTGATCATTTCTGTGATAGGCTGGCTAGTGCATGGATGCCTTTTAGGTGTGAATGGGTACATTATATTACTTAGAATAAACAAGGTTACATCTTAATAATGCTTTAATAGGAGTTTCATTGATTACGTGTCACTCCTGTTAGTTCATAGGAGTTTCTATTAAGCGTTTACCTGGGTGCATTTTCTGTGATTATGGCAAGCTTTCAGTGGTTGCATCTCATTCGTTGGCTGTATCTAGCATTACCTCCTTTTTTATCTTCGTACATCTGTAAGATTCAGTGTTATTTCTCATGGAAGTTTACAGCAGTGATGGGAATACTGCGTTAAAAAAAACAAACTGAAGGAAATTTGTGCCCTGTTACAGACCATACTAATAGATATTAATGCCTATTTATTTGAGAGAATATTTTTTGTGGCATCCATAGTCATTTCAAACACAGCATGCAGTGCATCAGTTCTATCAGATACTGTGTGTAATGTGTTCACATAAGCCTCTCATGGCATAAATCTTCAATGCACAGGAGTTTTTTATATCCTGGCTTTCTAAACACTGTGCAGACTGTACCAGTCTGAGAGTTTGGAACCAGAATTATAGAACACAGAACTGCAGGGCTGTGTGAAAGGTGAGATCTTCGTATTTGAATTTTACTCGAATTGATCCGTAAAGTTATTTTTAGAACTTACATTCTCATAACATCTACATAACCTGGTTTACTCTAATCTGATTTTTCCAAGCTTTTTAAGCAGTGCTGAAAATTACTTTAGGGAATAGATTTGCTTTCAAACTGAGTTCTCAGAATAAAGTTTGGGTCATTGTGTTCTTTAAGAGATTGGCTGAATGCCACTAATAGTATGTTGTGACTGTTTTTAAACCCGACAGTTGGCTACAATACACTTGAGTAACTTCCAGCTTTATTGTCAAAGCAAGGTATGGTTTCAGTAGAGATGCTATCTGGCACCCACAGAAGATATTATCAGTTAGAAGTAAGACGCGCTTCATCATTTTTTGCAGGTTTACTCATTATGTTGTGCCCTGTATTTGAATTAAGTTTGCAAAAAAAAAAAAAAATTAAAATGTATGTTTGCCATTTAGTAGCCTTTGAGGTGTGACGTGAATATCAATAAATAAGCAAAGCTCATAGAGCATATTTAGTATCTTGGTTTAGAAGATGCTTTAAAATATGTTTTCCAATTAAAATAATTAGATTTCAGAATTAGTCTTATTGATATGAGGAAAGCCATATTTGTAGACATAGACAATATCCTTTATTGACTATGGATAGAACTTTTGAAGAAGTGTTTGATTAACTGTCCCATCTGGTTTATGAAAAGCATATTCATTACTATCATTACTTTTTGTGTAATATGGATGGAGTTAAAGTGAAATTCTGCAGCAGCACATCTCTGGTTACTGAGAGATGCTATGTGAAGAACACTACCGATACAGAAAGTGTCACTTCTAAATCTATTTTTTTAAACACCTCTAGGGAATCATGCCAGTGCACAGACAAGAAGCCTTTGAGATCACACCTTCTCAGGCAGTTCTGTTTCTTCCCAGTTGATGTTATATTAACAGAATTAATGGGATGACTTTTTTATGTTGTTTTACTTCCCAAATGTTAACACTTGCTTTGCTGTGGGTAGTTCATATACTTTTTTCCTCTGGTTTTTATTGGTCTCGATTAATTTGCAATTTCAAACTACAAAAATCATTGCTTAAAGCATATGCTTCTTTCTTTTTCTGCCCTACAAAATTTAAAGTTATTATAGAATAAGGTGTAAGAATGGTAAATCGACACAAATACACATGCACGTCAAACCTGATTCTCCCCTGACGTGTCCATTCATTTAAAGAAAATAGTGCTGAAAGACAATTGGATGGATAGTTGGGTCTAAAAGCAAACTACCATGCTCTGTGCTGTGATTATAATCTTGTGAATTTGAGTTGCACCATGGACATCTTCAAAACATTAAGAGTTTGTGAATAACTATTCCAACTCATGAACATGAAAAGTCAAGAAGACTTAAGGCTATTAAGAGAGAAAGAACGTTTAGATCCCTGATAAGGTTTTGAAAATCACTAGTTTGTGTCTTGAGGTCACATGTGCGATCTTGAGTCTTCAGCAGCTGTGAGCCAGTCCTTGGGTGGAGGGTGCCTATGTATCTCTACTCTGACGACTTACCAAATGAGATCTTTTGTTCAACCTGCCAGCCTGCAGCTGGAGTTAAGGAAGAAACGTGGAATTCTGGAGTTGACCAATTCCATGTCTTGAGTTTGATTCTGCCCAGGTTATGGCATTGGCACAGGTAGGACTTGCAGGTCTGCAGGCTGAGGGGGGTGACCTCAGGGTGACAGGGGCAGTGTGGCTGTCTGAAGAAGTATGTGAAATAATACTGAAGTCTGACTTGCTCTTCTGGCAGAGTGGAAGTTGTTGGGATGCAGTTTCTGACGTGAAGTGAGTTAACAGCAGAGATGCAGTGTTTGTGTGCAAATCCAGATATGGCCCTACAAGCCCATCTCTGGCTGCCACGTGCAGCAGCAACAGCAAAGATGGTCACACCTCCCATGTAAGAGAAATATATTAAAATTTATAGTATTTATTTGTAAACTCACAGATCATGTGCCATACTGTGTAAAGTGTGATTTTTCTTTTTTTTCTTCTGATATAATGTTCAGAGTTAGTGTCATCCTAATTAGTTTCCACTGACAGAATAAATATTGTTCCATCTGTGCACTATTACAGTCAGCGACTGAAGGTTTGAAACACTTGAGCAGTGGATGTCAAGTAGTCTGTAAAGGGACTGGAAAGCAACTCATTTTGGATTATTTTGCATATAACACCATTCAGAAAGAGGTTATGGGAGCAATTCTTATCTGTACTGCTATCATCCCAAAATTATGCCAAAATTTTGTTCCCTTTTTTCAACAGAATTTACTTGATAATGATCATGAATAATGAAATGAAAGGATTTAATGCATTATGACAGTATAAAAACATTAAGCTTTTTTTTTTTTTTTCACAAGTTTGCTAATGTGTTTTAAAAGGGAAACATTTATTATCATTTCCTGAGAGTAGGCCAGATGAACTAATATCCTTTTTTATTAGACATTCCTGAGAAAAGAGGCAGAGCACGTTGTCAGGGATCTCCTTTCCTTTTCCTGTGCACTTAACCATATAAAAGAAAATACACATTTGTAAAAGGTAATTCTATTTATTTAAACCTTATTCCTGGAAATTTCTTTGGCCGTGATTATAGCAAAATTAAAAAAATCATTGTATTTAGAGTTCATTTTGGTGTTCTGGAGGGCTCTCAAGAAACTAGTCAGGCAGGAGAAACAGGCTCATAGACTTCTCTGTAAGATCTATAGTTAGTTTCTCACTGCAAGTCTGTCTAACATTGAAAATATTTCCTGTAACAATCCTTCACTTAATGTGATGGAATTTTTCCAGTTCAACTTCTTGTCTTTCTTGTAGCTTGATTAAACAAGTTAATTTTTACATAATTGGAAATCAGCGCAACTCTTCATGAAGATGTTGCTCAGTATTTAAAAAATAGCCTTAAAAGAACACTGACATCTCAGCTGTTTAAAAAGACGCAAATCCCAGGCAGCATCCTTAGGAAATGCTATAGACTATATAAATCTGATTATTCCAATTCTTTCTTAGCTGAAACAGAGCAATATCTGATGCTATCTATGAAATGTATAGTTAATACCCCTGAGTATCCAAAAATACTCAGTATCTGTGTATTATATTAACGACTAAAGCTGTTCTATCCTTTAGATATCCATTTTTTATTCTCAGCTAAATGTAAATATTTTGTTAGCAATTATATAATGAGAAACTTTAATTTCTATATGGTTGTTGTATTTAAAAAGCATGCATTTGGCTTTAGAAGTAATTGACTGCCAGCCTTATTGCCAAAGCTATAGAAACCTCTGCAGAGTTTCTGAGGGAGGGGGTTTGGTTGGTTGTTTTTTGGGGCCTGAAGGGCTTTGGTTTTGTTGTTTGTTTGGAGTTTGGGTGTTTTTTTTTTTTTTAATTTGGTTGGTTGCGTTTTCCTACATGTTAAAGTTATGAAAAGAAAAAGATAGACTTGCTCTTCTGTAGTTCTTAACAGTGTTGAGAAATTGTATGTTTCACTTTGAATATATTGGGTTTGCTCTGAGAAAAAAGAAAACTACTGTAGACCTAACAGAGGAAGAAACAACATTTACTGGGAATTTAACAATTCAACCTTCTTTGCTGGAAGCTTATGTTATTCTTTTATATACATTTTGCTATACAGACTCAATTATATGGCAATTTTAAAGAACTAGAACTCAAAAGAAATGGCCTTAGAGAAATGTTATTCTAAATCATGTTAAAATAATTAGACTTCTGTCTTATTGAGATATGTGTTCTTTGGATTTAAAAAGGGCTATAACCATGAATATTGACACAATTAGGAAATTATATTGTGTCATAGTGGGATTGATTGATTGATAGGTAGTTGAATGAAAATTAACTAAAAGGCTTGTAGAAGTAAAAGTGTATTCTGCTACTGCTTCGAAAAACATTCTTGTGTTTCCGTGAGCTATGGGAGAGTTATGGAGGTGAGAAGAGGTTTCTTTCTTTTCCATGTTTAGTTTGTGCATGTCATTGTTTTTGCTGTAAAATCAGTCACAAACAGAAGAACAAGCTCACCCTGAAAGAGAGAGCCATTTAAAAATTTCACAATTTCACAACTGTGTTATTTCCATCTTTACACCAGAAACAAATAAGTGAACAAATGGAAACCCATCAAAATTAAATATGTGCCTTAATGTTGCCAGTCTGGCAAGGACCCCTTATTTATTTAAGCTTTTTTGAAACCAATTTCTGTAACCAGCTATGCCAAAGAAATTCACATCTCTGAGATCTAAGAAATAATTTAAAGGTTATAGTTACTGAAATGCCTTTTTATAATTCTTAAATAATTTTATTGATTCCTCACACCCCCCCCTTTCCCCCCCTCCCCCCCCAATTTATTTTGTGTCCCCTAAAGGCCTCCTACACATTGAAGTCCACAGTGGAACTCACTAGTGGGGATGAAGCAGAGAAACCACTGCAGGATTCCCTGTTTCAAAGCTGAACCAATATTCACCATTGACACATTCATTCATCTGTGCAGGGTCATTGGAAATCCTCTTTCTCTAGTTTTGCCTTCCCTTCAGGGAGCAATGCTTAAAAGAGCAAACCCCTGGTGTGAAGAGATAGAAGAATTCTCAGCGTGGCCAGTGGTGCCAGGAATCGAATTAAAGTTGTCCATTTGCAGATGACTGTATACTCAGCTCCCAGCATATTCAGCTGTGGGGCTTGCTGCTGACATTTTATTTGAAATGCTGTTGGTGGCACTTGGTTGTATTACAAAAAAAAAAAAAAAAAAAAAAAAAAAAAAAATGGGGCAAAAAAGTTTTTTTCAAAAAAAAAAAAAAAGGAGAAAAAATTGT
>VWZG01006962.1:550581-577374 GCA_013396735.1 Grallaria varia
TGCTGAGTTTCAAAATGTGCATGATTCCTGCTCTTCTTGAAGGTCTGGAGGTTGTTAAGGATCATGTGCCAGAGAGGTAAATAATTACAGAATGTACTTCTTTGGGTAAATTAACACTTGTCACTTATTCTGCTATTGTTGACATCTCTATTTTGGCATAAATCGGATTTTGACATTAATAAACCTACAATTTTGTTTTTCTTCACACACGTTATCTCTTCCATGTGAAAGGCACTGGGAAGACACGGGCTGCCGTGAAAACTGAAATGCCTGCAGTCAACATGAGGAGTGCCTCTTTATTTCAGTTTCATTTCCTGTTAATAGAGATGAACTTGGTGCACATTTGGGCACATTTAGAAATTGTCAAACAAGGAGTTCTGAGAATTTAAAGAAGTCTCTGTCAGTTTGGCGGATGAAAGGATAAGCTTAGTTAACCGTTTGGTCACCTGCCCAAATTCCCATGCCAGCAATCACAGTATCTCCGCGTGGGGGTGGTGGAGGAGTTGGCGCGGTATATCCCTGTCCTTGGTGACTGCTAGGAGGCTTCATTTTTGTGACTAATTTCAGAGAAAACTCAGGCAAAGGGTATTTCTGAGAATAACGGTGTCACGATCTGCCACCAACATAAATCGCAGTTTCTTCAAGGAGCATCAGGAAAGGGAAGTGGAAGAAAGAGTTGGAGACTACAAATTACACCACTACCTAATTATGCAGCTTTTTTCATGTATCTAACAAGATATCCACATGCATGTTAGCAACACAGAGGCCTAAATTATAGACATTCATAACAACTTGAAGAAGGGAGCAGGAGAACTGTTCAAACAACTTAAATTCTCTGTTATAGACTTGAGACTTTAGATAGAACCATCCCAGAAATATAGATTAAATTTTCCTTTTCAACTAACACACAGTGGTATTTTTATGCAGTGCATATAAAAGTAAGCTCATTCTTCATCCTGTAACCAGCACTTCTATACCCAAGTATGTCAGGTGTTATAAAGAGGTAACATTACAGTGAGATATTTTAATCTAGTTGAATGACCTTACACAAGGGGAAGCATTTTTCCAAGAGGGGCAGCCCAGTAATGAGGGTGAGGTGTGTCCTAAAACGCCCCAGAGCTCATTCTAGCTTATCAACTACTGCTACAATTCCTAATTTGTGGGGCACTTGTGCTTTTTCTGGACAGTCTATCATTTAAAGTGCTGTGAGAGACAGTTTAATCATTTTAAGAGTATGCTGTATAACTGATCTTGGAAGTGCCCAGTACTCACCAGAGATTTATTGAAAAAACATTTGTACCATGACTGTCTTTCCTTTGAAAATAGTCAAAATATTAAAAAATGCAGTCATGCTCAGCAGCAGTTTTCATTGATGCATTTAGAGCTTTCCTCCTCTTTAGCAATCCAGACCTTTTTAAGAAATGTCATTGCTGGTTATCCTCAATACGAAATGGCCCATCAAAGCTACCTTGGTGCAACCTTACCTCTTAAATATCAGCCTGTGCCCTCTAACCGTTTGTTATCAAGTACCTTTTAGTTCAGGCATGGCAAACTCTGTTTAATACATAGAATGAAAAAGACACGGATACAGCTCAAGGCATTTTTTATTAAATCAAATATAGGATATTTATTCAAAATATTTTGGATGCATTTGTGAAAAGGTGGCACAAGATCTTTCTATCATAACATGCCTGTATAATTATGTGCCTAACAAAAACAATGTGAAGTTTTAAAAAAAAAAAAATCTAAATTACAATAACTAAGAAAAAAATTAAGTAAGGCCATGGACATTTAAGTCTTCCTTAACCTTAGAAAGTATTTAGCAAATACTTGAGTATAAAGGTTCTGCCTCATTTTCTTGTCTTTTGTGGCCTCAAGTTTCTAAAGTCCTCAAAAATGTGATTTCCTTGTTCCTACTCTTCTTTATTCTCAATACTAGATATATCTTCAGAGCAGCTAAAACCATATACTGGTATAGTGGTTGGGTGTTCATGTGCCACTCAGCAAGTGTGCTGACATAGGCTGAGACAGGATCTCTCCGCACGGCTTTCACAAGCCTTTGGGAGTGAGCATATTGAAGGTGCTTTATCTGCAGAGTTAAATTCCTGAACTTGAGTGGCAATCACCCAACCTGGCCTTCAGTACATGAAGAAACCAGAAACATGCTTGATAGGAGGTAGGAACAGGATGCTGCTTTGTTCACTTCAAAAACCTTTGCTGTCCTATTTTCTGACCACCCTTTAGCACTGCTGCTCTCGATTTGGCACAGCTTTAAGTTTGAGATAAAAGACGGTGCAGAAATGCATGTAAAGAGCTTGGGAATGGGGAAGGGGAGAAGGAAGTCATATATGTCAGATACACGAGGGAAGATACATCTGAACAGTCTGTGTCTGTAGGAGGAGATCTCCTATCTTATTGCCAATGAATAAACTGTTAACATTGCTTGACTATAAAAGCAATTAACTGTTTTTGACTCTTTTTTTGGTGGATAAAACTGTGTCATTCTCTAGGCATAAATAATATTGCAGTATACTATAGTGCAACAGAAAGGTTGCTGAAAAAAGGATCACTTGGAATTTATCATTTGGGATTGCAGTTGATACAGTCTGTACTGGGATAGTCCAAAACATGTTTGGGCATTTTTTTCCTGTTTGTGTGATTTTTCTGTGTGTTAGATTCCAGACTAGACATTGGGCCATTGCTAGAGACAAATGTCATTTCTGCTCCGGGAGGGGAAATATGTATATGTGTGCCTTTATACATACGTACCTATGGAAAGAGAGACATTGTCTGAACCAAAGCTCTTATATTGTGTCTCTTTAAAAATCCGCATGAAATACAAACACAGAATCAAAACTGTAATAGTGAGGAATGTATTTCCCATCTCGTGCTGCAGGGCAGAAGCTAATCTGCTGCTGAGATCAGGCAGGAAACCCCCTTCAACCCTGTGTTGTTTTTCATTACACAACTGACTGTTTGCATTATGGTTTTTATTAGAACTTGATTGTTTAATGACAAAGATACAGAGTTATGCTAAAATAAATAGAAAGCTCCATAGTGGAGAGGGAGAAAATAGACTCAAAGAAAAATAAAGTAAAAGACAAGGACTGCTGGATTCTGCTGTGCTCACCCCAATCCTCCAAAGCATGCAAATGTTTTCCTCACTTACACATGCATTTTCTTTATTCCCCCCCATCCCGCAGACAAACCTCCAGCTGTATTGTATAGGACCTGATGGTGTTCCTTTGCATCCTTCATTTCCATAAGCAATTTCATTCCGGGAAGTTGCGTACTAGGCTGCTCTACCTTTAAAGAAAGGCCTGCTAGGCATGTCTGTGTGTGTAAACCAATCTGAAGTGCAGGGAATATTGTCTGCCATAATACAAAGGATTGCAGTTCTGTTGGACAAATGCTCTCATCTGCTGCAACTAATCTATTATGTAGCTTTTGTAAATGTGTCATAATAGAACAGTAACCTCGGCAGTGTGCAGAGGTGGTTTGTATGTAGTTGTTTGGACAAGTGGTTGCTTATATTGGAACAATTGAGTTTATTTTTGGGTTTGGGGGGGTTTTGTTCCTTTGAAAAAGCCAGAAAACAATGCAGAACACCAAGTTGAAAGAATTTCATATGCTATTTCATCCAAGCCGCTTTCTACTCCACAAAACAAAACAAAACAGTTTTAAAAATCATCTAGTTCCAGCCCTTCTGCCATGGATATGTCATGCCATTCCGCTAGGCCCAGTTGCTCAAAGCCCCATCCAACCTGCCCTTGAACACTTACAGGGCTGGGAATCCACAGCTTCTCTGGGTAACCTCTTTTAGTGTCTCAACCACCCTCACAGTAAAGAATTTCTTCCTAATATCTAATCTAAACCTGCTCTCTTTCAGTTTGAAGCCATTCGCCCTTGTCCTATCGCTACATGCCCCTGTAAAATGTGCCTCTCCAGCCTTCTTGTAGGCCCCCTTTATGTACTGGAAAGTTGCCATAAAGAGAGAGAGAAAAGACAACGGTCAAGTCTGAGGTGTTCTGTATTCAAAGGTACCCTACAATTGCTTATAGAACCTTTTGCTGAAGGGCAAACTGTGATTGATTTCACACAGACTCCACTTTCTGCTTTTTATGCTGTCTTGTGGTAGAGTTGTCCTGAGACAAGCCACTCCAGGGCTCAACTCTTGTTTTGATGGCAGCAAACATTCCCGCTAGAGCTGTCATCTCTTTCTTGGCTATGCCCCTGTGGAGTCCTCAACTTCTACACCATGGAGGCTCTGGCTGGTGGCAGCATCTTAACTGAAATGTGGGTCTTAAGGCTCTTCTTGCTGTCCTTTTTATAGGATGCTACTTTTCTTTCTCACCAATGCAGTGGTTTGGGTTTAATCTGCCCCTGTAGCTTCACCTCCTTCTTTGACTTCCAATGCTTTTACAATTTCTTATGCTAGTCCATACTCATGTGTATCTGACACTGCATCTCAGGTAGCTGCCCAGAGTAGTGTAAAATTTGAGAGGTCCCAGTTCTTCAATGGTAACTTCTCTAAGAGTTAGATAAGGCTTTTGTGATCAGGCTAAGCAGGCCTAGAGAGATCAGAAGGAAAAGTCTCAATTTCTGTTGAAAGTCGATGTTGAAAGTCGAAAGTTGATGCTTCAGAGCATCTGTGCTTAGTAAAATCAACAGTACCAAATGCATATTATGCATCTTAGACCATCGGGTTGTCACTTGCAAATGATGTGAAGTTTAATGCATTATTCACAAGTACAAGAAGAGGCAGTCCAAAGCAGTTGTGGAGCCTCTGTTATTATTTATTGTATTTTATATTATGTTATTTTGCAAAGAGCAGAAGGTAAGTGTGCGACTTAAAGGTGCAGAGTTTGGAACTGCATGATAGGATAAGCAACACTAAAATGTTGGATCTAAGTAAAAATTCATTCAGACTTAAGAAACTGGATGATATTTTGATCTGAAAGCTACAAAAATCTGCCTGGGAATGAGTTTTGAATGTGGGGTTGTGTTGGGATTTTTTCCTTTTTCCACTTTGTAGTGCAAAGAAGCACATGCCGCAAAATCAAATGAAACTGGCATTAATTTGGTAGTCTCGGTTCTCATTGTCCTATTGATTCAGAAAGCTGCAGACAAGAACGGAGGCTTAGAAGCTGCATTTAGGACTACTGAAGTTTGGGGGTTAGGGTATACAAAAGATGTAATGAGAGCACTCGTTCAATAAAGGAACTCTTCTTAACATCTTAACATGGAATTCTGATATAAAAATCTTGGTTCAAGAGACTTGGTCTTCATCATTTTGTTGATTACTCGTGTTTATGCACTTCTTTCCAAAGTCTTGGCTGCCAGCACAAACCTTGTCCGACAGAATCTCTAGTAAGCAAAACATTTGCATCCCTGTGTGTTTCTCTAGTGGAAGAGAAAAAGATAGTCTTGGTCTTTTCTTACTGATAACTTTAAATATTATGTCAAGACTAAATCAATCGTAAGAGAGAACAGCAGCTATTCGTCAAGATTCACTCTGGGTATTTAATTAGCTAGATTTTATACATGCAATTTATTTTCTTTTTTGCCACTTTCAGCATTTGTTAGGTAGTAGTATTGATATGGCTAGTGCAGCAGGGTGTACGTCTAGTTAAATTGAACCTTCTATTGATGAAAATTTATCTCTTGCAGGTGGCTGTGTTTTATGAATAATATATATCACAATATTGCATTTTCAGACCTGTGATGTTCTTTACATTAGGAACTTGGGTTTTTTGGTGCTAAGTTGGTACGAGGAGTTGATGGTGTGTGAAACGTAGGGGAAACAGCATTAGCTGTATGTATGTGTATGTGTGTGTGCAAATACATATACGTATATTAGACATCCATAATTTTATTTTGAAACCAAGCAATTTGCTCTGTTTTTTGTGAAGCATCAGCTGTTACTGTGGAAGGAGAACTGACAAGTGTTTCTTCAAGTACATCCCTTCATTGGCCATTTTTGTTCATTATTATTCAGCTGGTGACAACAACATTTATTATTTGTATATTAATGACTGGAAATTGTTAAGTGATGGAAAAGCAGTCAAACAAAGCAAGGTGGAATTAACTTCATGCATGCTTGGTAGATGATACTGGACTTGCAGTACTCTGTACATTCTCCAAATACTCTCTGATTAAGTACCATTTATAGACGTAATCCAGCCTAGCACAGTGTTTTAAGCAGTTTTAAAATCTTCTCTGGAAATATTGAACCCCAAGTATTTTCAAATGTATTTGCAGGCAAAATAAAAGTCTATATTGCAGTAAATCTATCATCACAGCTACCAATTCCTTGAGCTTAATTATGACACTACTAAATGTGAAAATCTATTCAGCGCTAGGAACACTTTTCACGTTACATTCACGCTAAAGATTGGCTGTTAAGAGCTCATTACTGGTAGTTTTCTAAAGAGCGGTTTATTAAACACTGTTACCTAATAAGCATCTTTGGTGGTGCAAATTGCTGAAAACAGTAATGAGTCTGATTAGACTTCATTTCAATTACGACAGCTTGTCTTGCAAAAAAAAAAAAAAAAAAGAAATCTCTCCTTGATGCTTTGGAATCTGGCTACAAGGCATTAGATGGTTTAAAAGGAAAATGCCACCTCTGTGTTTCCTTTCCACAGTTCAATAATGAATAGAGAGCTGTCCAAGTAGCCGTCCAATTTAACACATTGGAGAACTAGATGGGCAGCATTGGAAGCACAAGCCTGTTTGCTTAAAAATTCTACAAAGGCTTTTTAGTTAGTATATCTAAATAGGGTCATATTTATGTTTCCTCTGCTTCCTTTGCATAATAATATAAAGCTGTAAGAGGAGAGAAAATTAAAATGATTCACTCCTACCTGCTTTGCAGAGCTTATGCATTCCTCTGATTAGTGTAACACACCTTTCAATTGTTATCTGTAAATCTTTTACAAATCTGTAAATCTTTCACATGCAATTGCAAAACTCTCACCTCTTTCATGGTACCTCATAATTCAACCTGGTTTTTGTTTTGACTTTTAAAATTTTTTGTTTGGAAGTAAAAGCAAATCTTAAGAAATTTTTACTACTGATATAAAAAAACCTCAGCAAATATTTATTTTGTTTTTAAATTCAATTTTTTATGCTTTATGTTTACCTATATTAATGTTAAGATTTTTCTTTAAGTAATTCCTGTATATTACTTACACGTTCTGGATGAAAAGAGAAATGTTAATAGAAAAAGTAATTTAAGCTTATAATTGCTGAATACTTAGTAAAATTCTAATGTTCCTGTTGACAGTGTATAGCATTTTTAATACTAAATTCATGTGGATGCACTTTTCTGTTATTACTTAACACAAAATTAGATGGAGACTTCTGTAAATAAAGCCTTGTAATAAATTATACCTGGAGAAATGGCAGAAGAGGGACACACATAGAAGGATGCAGTGCTACTGAAAGCCATTGTTGGACTGGAGTCTCAGCATGTGGCTGAAATCAAGCTGCTGTCCAGTTAGTTTACAACAAATTTTAGGAAGGTTCACATTCAATAAAGCTTGAATGCCACCTAATTAGACATAGGAAATTAATCAGAAACTGAGCTAGTGCAGTGAATATCAGAACTCTCTATCTAGATTTTAATGAAAAATTTTCTGTGATGAATTTTTATTAAACACATGGCACAAACCCCAAATACTGGCTAATAAAACACATCATTTTTGTGATTAACTGCTGAATAATTATTGCCTTAAAAGAAGTGAAAAGTCGGGTACATATATCTCCTTCGGAATGGACTGTAAACTTCAGTGGTTTTTTCCTGACTTCAAACCAGAGAAGTGATAGAAGAATCAAGCCCTGAACCTTGAGGTCTAAGTATCTCATACTGGCACCAAAACCCTTTTTTGGCTCCTTTTTGTGATGTTACCTTTCTGCGTTGTCTTTGAAATTCGTACAGTGAGCTGTGATATATATTTTGTCAGAGAAAGGACTTCACTGTGTGTTCATCAAACATCAACTTAAATAGTGGAGCGGAGGTTTTTTTGTTTGTTTGGCTGGTTGGGGTTTTTTCTTTTGTTTTTATTGTTGTGGTTTTGGGGGTTTTTAACAGCATACAAACACTAGTGCTATTATTCAGCTATACAAATGTGTGCCTGTAGTGTGCTTTGAGATGCTAATCAGTGGAGCTTGACTTCTGTACCCTGAAGCAAATTTTAAAAGTATTTCATCATTAGGTGACTACATATGCAATAACTGTATGGACAAAATTACAGAAAAATAACACAGTTTTATTGTTATTTAAGCTATCAACAATGCTCAGCTAGTTATTGATATGATTGTTGCATGGTTTAGATTTTTGTTGTGTCTTGAAGGCTGTTTACAGAAATGGCTAAATTTGTGTGATAGCTGCAAAGCAATGTGACATTTTATCAGCTGGGCTCTATCATTTCCTTCTATTTTTAAAACCAGCACTTTTTTTTTTCCTGCCCTCTGAAAATGCCTCTGCACCCTTTCAATGACATGCTATGTGTCTTAGGACAACTTTTCCCATTGCAGGATGAACTTTGCATTTTTTTGAGAAACAACCAAAATCTGATATGAGGAGTGAGGTTTTTTTCCTGCCCACTCTCTCCAGGAATATGGCAAAAATATCAGCATACACAGAGTTCAATTTCTCAGTTGAGACATTCTCTTTCTGGTGCCTTGGTGCCTGTGTGCGTAAAATATATAAATGTGTATTTATATATAGAGAAAGAGATTTCTATATTTGTCTGTAGAAAATTCTCTGTTCCTCCTCTCCCTGTCCCCCAGATAATTTGTCAAGCTAACTGAACAATCTATATAGTTCCTTTTAAATGCTCAGGAAACAACACAGTAAGTCCCAAAGCAAGGGCATGCAAAAATTTGGCTATAGTCCATTCTTCAGTAGTTAATTCAGATACATTTTACTGATTGAGCAAGAAAGAATCTTTGGAATTTGTGAAATACAATAATTGAAAGGTTTAAGTGGAGGAAAGATTTATCGCAGCTTAGTGTTTCAAGGATGTCAGTTCTTTGGTTATGCTTCTGCTTTTAATCTTGTTGCTCTGCTTTGTGGGGAGCAGGAAGGAAAGGAAGGGTCAGCTGCTGGCGCAGCCAAGCCCGGGCAGGAGCTGTGCTGGAGCTCTGTTTTCCTTAAGAGTGGGATTAGTACAGTTGTGATGACTTAGCTAAGGTGTTCCCTACCTTGTGGGGGGAAATCTCGGGCTCCATGTGGTAACATCATCCCTTCTTAGTCATATCTCATGTTGTAATATAGGCATTATTGGTTGGCTGTTGTTTTTTTAAAGAAGAGACCATGTAAGTGTACAGGTTAATGACACAGCCCTTTGACACGGGATATTCTCTTTGGAAAGACAGTGTATGCCAGCACAAGCTGCTCTGATGCTTACAGTAGAGAGAAATGTGTGTGGTGTGTGGCTTGTATGATGGGAAAAAGGGAGAGAGTGGATGAGCTCTGCTAAGAGCTCCCTGCTCTTAATCCTGGGCCACGCCAGGAGCATTCTAAAGCAGTTTATCTTCATATGTCGTCTTGTATATAAGGAACAACACTAAACCCACCAAAACTCATTTCATATGTAGCTTTTTCTCCAGCCTTCAGATCAAAGTTATTTTCTTCAGGCTGGACTAAATTATACACAGGTCCCAGGAGTGAAGGACACTGAATTAATGCACTATGTCAACCAGCCCTGGTTATAGAATATTTTTATCGAAGTGTGAGACACAACATCTCTTTACTATTTCATTAAAAATTAATGTGCAGATTGCCAAAAAGCATAAATAACATAAACAAATTTTGTGAAAGTTTTACACAGTGTGGATATGTTAAGGATTTTTTTCCTTGAGTATCAGATTACTTCTATATATACATTTAATCAGTATTTGTTCTCATTTAGCTAATTAGCAGAGGTACTCTAATCTCAGTAAAGCAACTGTTCATACCTTTCCTATGTTGGTAGTTTGTTTTTTTTTCCTTTAAAAGGAAAGCAATATTCCTGGTTGCAAGCTGGAACACTGTGTTATAAATTTGCTTTTTCACTTTTGTTAGTTGAATGTAATGAGTCGGACCTGACTAGTTATTTGAACTTATTGAAATTGAGCTTGGACTTCATATTTGTAAAGTGAATAGGGCTGGCTAGATAAATCTCTGGAATTAACCTTCTGTTTCTTACATAAAGCTATGAAATACATACATACTTTTTTTAAAGTCTGATGAGTGAAAAATATACTAAAAATTCTGTTGTAGTAGAATTTGTTACAGACCGCTGCTTCTGTTAATTGGAGGGAAATGTATTTTGAATAACTCTTGCTATGTAACTTGGTCTTGTATTTTAGGACAAAGTTATTTCCTAGCATTTTCGAACAACTTGATATAAAAATAATTCAGCATCAGTTAAATCGCTATTTATTGTTCTTCCACTTTGTTCAAATAAAGTATGTCCCTTTATGGCAGTTTTAACCCCATTTATCCTCATGCACAAGTGCTCACCTGTTATTTACTCACATAAGAGAAGGTCGATACTGCAGAACAAGGGGAGTGCTCTGTTGTGACATAAAACATACATATTCATTAGCTCTTCTGTCCCTATGGACATATGTGGTATGTCCTGATGATCTTCATTTGGCAAAAGGAAGTGAGCTTAAGAAGGAAATGGTCTTAATGGATTTACGATAGATGAAAAAAAGGTTTTAAAAATGCTTTATTTGTGGCGAGGAACCAAAGCAATAATTCTAAGTGTGACTGAAAGAGTAAAAGGAAACAATTTATTCAAAGATGATTAGCAGCAGAAATGGAAAAAATAATAGAATCCAATATTGGAAAATTGTAATTTTCAGATTTTTTTTTTCTTCCTAGAAGAGTTTAGGTCAAGATCTGAATGTTTCACAACAGTCTCCCTAGTGCTGAAAATTTATTCCTTCTGCCTCTCACCTACTTGTTAAGAAACAAGCTCAGGGTTTTGTGTTTCACCTGCTTCAGTTGATTACGTGAAAAGCACGATAAGGTACGAAGGTATTTTGTCTGGTCTGCTTTTAAGGATTTGTGTTATGCTCATTCAAGGTAAATGTGCATCAAACTTGACTTCTGGAAGAGGAACCAAATAAAAGGTTTATTGCTATTACTTAGACTATTTTTTTTTTTTTGCTTAAAAAGAGGTATGTATTTTGCTGCACTTTTAAAAGTTTCAGTTGGATTTATTGGAGCCTTGAACAAAGCACTTTGGTGGGAGCACAATCACACTCCAGGTCTAAACTATTTTGCATTTACAACTATGCATAAATACTTGTGCCAAGTGGCCCAACTTCACACTCATTTGTTATAATATTTTATCATGTAAATATTTAATTCTCAGAATCACTAGTTATCCTGCAGTAATTATATTGATTCTCATGTTTATATAGGCATAAATTGCAGATTATGTGGTATAGTCAATCTTTTTAAAATACATCATAGGTGTAAGTGTGTGTTCATTGGACTACAAAAAGTAATGTTTTTAAATGTAAGTTATCTTTACATTTGTTTACAGTTATTGCACTTCTGATTTTTCTCTCGGAAATTATTATGATGTTATTCATTTGGCATTGACCAAGCGTCCTAGGTGGGCAGTGTCCAGGAGTGCCTAAGTAACGGCTACAGTCCCTACCAGCCACATCCGTGCGCTGCTGCTGGGCTGGCTTACGGGTCCAACTTGCTTCTCTTGGCAAAGCATGCTAGTGTTGTCTCTGGACCTGGGTTCCCTTTGCTTGCTTGACTATTATTTCTCCTTATTTCGGTTTCTTAAGGCCTTCGAAGCTGATGGATCTGCTAAGGGCTGTTCAGCCAGAAATGTCTTTGTGATTATCAAAGGCGCTGCTTTATGTAAATGGAGAGGAGGGGGCTTGAGGGAGAGAGAACTCATTTGCTGTAGACGTATTGCAATTTGCTGTTGTAAGGTGTGAAAGTGTGATTTTAAAGGAATAATCATTTGACAATATTTAAGTTAAATAATTGGAATACATCAGTTTGAGATTTTGTTTTTACCAGTCCAGAATCTCATAAAATATGTAGCATTTTTCTTACTGCTTTTATCTTTAAGTGCCGTTGACATATATGTGATCCTCCGTATTACTGGTGATTTAAGTGTTTTGTTTTAAAGATTGAAATGCTTTGACTATTCCTACTAGATGGAAATTGTATTGTAGATACCCTGCCAACAGCTTGCTCCCACTGATGCATGGGGCATGCATATATAGTAAAAGGAAGAACAGACCCCTACCAAGAAAATGCTGAGAGCACTTTCCAGGCCTGTTTTTGTGAGTTTGTGGCTGCCAGTTACTGAAAAAGCTTCCAAAGTTGGGACCGTACAGCTGGGCATCTCAGTTGGAGGTTCATCCTCCCACCGAGCCCTTTGACGTCAAAGGAGTTCCTCATGGACTGGAGCAGAGGTCTTCACTGAGTAATTAGAAAATAAATGTGGGAATCATTTTCTTTCTTTTTTTTTTTTCCCTGAAAAACATAATTAGCTCAATCTACTCTTCAAAATCCCTCCTGTTTCCAATTAAGAGAGATCAGTTGCACTATCTTCAAACAGCTGAAATTATGCTTATTAATAAAAAATGGAGTGTAAAAGAATTGTTTTATCTTGAATTAATTTTTATTATTATGGGACATATGACAGTATACAGTCTTATGAAATATTATCAGATTTAGTACAAATCCAGGGAGTTGTGTGCCCTACATCTTGAACAGCGGTTACAGTATGACTCATTTATTCAGCTCTGCCCCATGCTCAAGAAGGATTTTAAAATGTGGATTTAGGACATGATGCTCAAGGTCCTAACACCTTCAGCTCTCACTGAAGTAAGAGGTTTGAGGTATGCTGGCCAGTGAAGTACCTACTCAAGTCAACAGCTGTTTTGGCAGAGTCAATCGCTGTATGTCCACTAGAAACCAACCCGTGGCTAAAGTCATTATGTTCTCTTGTGTAAATGCTCAGTGTCTTGAGTAATTGGGAACAGGGCTGAGAGCAGCAGTTCCGTGGGCAGGGGCAGTTTTTGGGGTCTTTGGCTAAACGTGTAAGCAATGCAAAATGATGTTCACGTCCACTTTCAAGTCTAGAGGGAAAAGAGTTGGTGGTGCTCAGAACTGTGGTTTTGGTGTTGTTTCCTGCCTGGAACAGTGTGCTCCTACCAGTCTGTTTTGGCCAGTCACCAGTCATCTCATTTCCTTGTTCACTCCTGGCATAGTCTAACCCTTTCCAGCAGCGCATTGGGCAGTCGCTTGGATCATATTTAACAACAGGCCTAACGATCAAAACCTGCTGGAGCTACTGATGTTTACAGAGGTACCTGCAGATCTGTGCTACGTAGGACCTATGTACTGCAAGGGTGAACAGGACAGGAGCACAGAGACCACAAGGTATGGTGGAGAAACAGTCGGAGGCCCCTGATCCAAACTGATACCTCCGTAGGATGGTTGGTGTGCTGCTCTGCTTATAGTGCCTTGTGCAGAGTAGCTCTGTGACATTCAGGTATTTGTCACCACCATCTCTGGAAGTGAAACGCAACCTTTGCTGGTATCTTCAGAAAACCATAGCAGCATATGATTTAATTTTAGTTTGATTATTTCATTAGAGGTGTGAATAGATGAGAGGTTTACTAAAGTCCCAGTATCCTTTGTCTGAAGCACATTATTGCTAGCCAAGTTGGTGAGTTGGGACACTGTAAATCCTTTGCGGTGGTTTTATTCAGTGTGGTCTTAGCTCATATTTCTGGACATTTCCATGCCCATTTTCAACAGAAATTCTTGTATTTAAATTGAAAGGAAAGGCTAGTTATTTATCTTTTTTGACAGATATAATCCTGTAAGGGGATGAGAAGTTTGACCTGATTCTGAGGGCACCAACATTGTTCTTTGTATGCACAAACTCCTTGAAGCTCCCAGCAGAATCAGGCCCCATTGGACATCCAGGATGTGTAGGATGTTGAGTGCTCCTCTTTGCGTTCAGATTGCCATGTTATTTTTTCGTAACTTTGGCTTTTTTTTCTTTTTTTTCCCCTCTGTTTATTTTAATTCATAGATCTGAATAAATAAGTGGATTTCTCCCATATGGAATTATTTTATGTGAAACTGATGAAGTATTGTGTATTAGATTTTTCATTTTCAGGCTAAGTGCACAAAATTAGAAGGGGAAAAAATGGTCAAACGCTTGACTCAAAGTAATTAAATAATGAAATTGTTGACTATAATACCTTTAAATGTAATTCAGATAGATCCAACTGAAAGAATTATGGAAGAGGGATGTATAGCAAGGATGTCAGGACAAGGAAAAATACATACTGCTAAAAAAGCCTACACTGCCTCTCTATGCAATGTATTAAATTTGTCTTAAAAGCAGTTCTCTGGTACATACCTGTACTTAAAGAACAGAATCCTTTCCTTTTGCCTCTTACTGTCCATACCCACGCACTTTACACAGTTCAAAAATGTCGATAGCTCGGAGAATTCCTAAGTTAGCAAGGATTTTTTTTTGCAAAATACATTCAGCCTTGCATTGCTTCTGGATTTTCAGTAAGCTATTAAGCAAATACACTATCTGCAGGACTGTGGTTTATGTCAGAGTTTAAATTACGCTAAAATAAAAAAAAAAGTAACCCCTAATATGCCCTTGTTTACCTGGGTGTAGATGTCTACGTCAGCACTTGGATTCCTAAAAAAAGAAATGCAGAAAGATGTATCAACTCAAACAAAAAACAATTAATAATATAAAATTTAAAATGTAGAGAGGAAGTGGCTGCAGACATTTAACAATTTGGACCAGGAAGGAGGAGGGGGAGAAATATTTGCATAATTAAAAAGGACTGTAGCTGCTTCTTCTTCTTTTTTCCCAAGTCAGACATTTGACTTTCTTCGAACAATTTTTGAACTATTAACAAATAGAGTCAAACCTATCAAAAATTTTCTGCTTTTTCAGTTAATATCAAATTGAGAAAATGGCTCTTTGTGCCCTCCAGTCCAGGCCATTCCACTGGACTCCATGTAAATACAGATTACTTCATGGCTTACTAAAGCAAAAAATATGCTTATGGTTAACTATTGACCTATGCTTCCAAATAACACTAATGATTGCGATGTGCTGGAATAAATGCTCATGTTTCATGGGATGAGAACAGTCCTGTTCTCTTAAGCTTATCTAATCAAAGCCTAATCCTGCCTTTACAGCCTTTGTTGAATGCAGTGGTATTTAATATGCATCAATAAATAAACTTTCAATTATTGTGCAGTGAGCATATCCAAAGATAGCATGACAATGTGAAACTACTGGTCTATCTAGCAATTATTCTAAATAAAGGATGCTGATGATGTGGTTTCCCCCCTCCTCTTATAATGGATAATTTAGATTTTCTGACATTCTTTTGCAGCCTAATAATAAGAAAAATAAATTAATCTCGACAAAATTCAAAGCATTGAATTTTTACACCATCTAAATACATCTCCTCCCTGCAACTTGAAATTTAATTATTTTAAAAGCACATGATCCATTCTAAATAAAAAAGGCTAACTGATGAAATTTTTTAAGTGTTTGTGAAAAGTATTTTGAAAACCTTATGAAGTGGGTAGTGTGTATATATGTTTCTGTGCACTGACCTAGTGCATTCTTTTATCTATTTAAATTTAATAGGCTTTCTTTCACAAGCAGTTAAAGACAATGTGTCAAAAGCATACAGTACAAGTATCAACCCAGCCAGGTTTTCTGCTTCATCCATGCCTATTTTGCCTTCTTTTTCAAGAATTTCACTGTTGCTTTAGTGCATTCTTTTCAAAGAGTCTTTCTCACGGCATCTGTTCATTAGTATCTAGAGAAACATCAATCTACTCAAGTTCTTCTGCATCTCTGTAACAGAAGCTTTCAGTGTTTTGGAAACCTTATAAGCCAAATATTACAGAACACAGATAGGTTTTGTTTATTTGTTTGGCCTTTTTTTTTTAATGGGACAAAGAACTTGTATGATGTTATGCAGTTCTGTGTTACAGGCGCATTTATATTTTTGCCTTTTAAAAAAGCTTGCAATAAATCTCATGACATTAGAAGAACTCTAGATACTGATTACTTGCAATTGGTTGTTGTTAATTTGCTCTTCAGATTTACAGGAGAATTTAACAAAGTATGATTTCTGGAAAGCTTCTGGTAGTTTCTCATTAAAATTGCATTTTTAAAACACAATCATTTAATTGCATGATTTCTATAATTTCTCCCAATTTCATGATATACTTACTCCCTCTGAAAGGCAGTGGTTGAAACATCAGCAAAATTAGCAAAAAATACTATATTAATGCTAAATGAAAGAAATAAATCTGCCAAAATCTCAGTCTCAAAGCTGCATTTGTCAAAAGCTCTTGTCTGAATCAACTTTTATAGGATAACTGTATAATTGTTAACAGGCATTTTTCTCAAGTTGTCAAAGTGTTTGAAAAAAAGAGAGAAAGAGAACCCCCAGAAAGAAAAAAAACCCCACAAATAATCAATGGCGTGCTCAGGTGGAATGAGAATTGCAATACATGTACTAATAAAATATAAGGCTCAATTAAAGGTACTTGGCAGTTTTCAGCCTAAATTTAAATGATTTTGAGATTTGCAAATACATGGATCCAAAAAAAAAAAAAAAATTCAAATGCAAATGAGTGCAACCACAATAAAATATAATTGCAAATGAATCTGTTGCTTTATTCATTTATTGTGTAATTACTGCAATCCTTCCCACCTTGTTTTCAGTATTTCTTAATCATTAAGTCAGAAGCATGACAGCAGTGCCAGCCCTGGCATGATTCTCTTTGACTAAAACCTTGTAAATTAACACAATTAGCACAGCATCATCCTGCTAATTAACTTCCAGTGTCTGGTGCAGTGGTTTTGCAAACAAGGAAGAGGGAGTCAGAAGGGAATAAACATGCCATTCTGTTACCAAACTGTGCTGTGTTAGGCTTAGCTCAGCGAGGCTAAGCTGGCCATGTCAGATGCCAGAGTCAGGCAATGAAGAGCTAAAGGGGTTGGGGAGAGAAACAGGAGGGGGTAGATGCTGTCAAAATAGACTGCAGTAATTCAGAGAGGAGCGAGTGCCACAGATGCTTCATTTCGACTAGGCCTCCGCCTTATCAGGGAATCTGTGCCAGAGGGCACAAGAGTGTTTGCAAAAATCACTTTTGGTAATACGAGAGAGATTAAGGAGGTCTATTTGATACAGCTGTACAAAACAGCAATCTGTCTACCGTGCATAGGTACGACTTGGAGGGGGTTATCTTAACACTGGTAAATTGCTCTTAGCCATTGTGGTGGATCACGAGAAGGGGGGATAATTCATGTCACGTTATTAAAAGATTAATTGCTTTAAAATGAAATTTGCATTTTTTTATTTTTTTCCCTTCTTTTATTGTTTTTTCTTTATAGGTTTGGTTTTGGTTTTTTATTGTTTGGTTTGGGTTTTTTTAATAGCTAGCTGTGAAAGCCACAGAACTTTTAAGGACTTGGCTTCATTTCCTTTTCTTTTTCTTCATCTTTTTTTTTTTTTTTCCCTTTTTTTTTTTTTCTTTAACCCTCTTTCTTTGTACCCTGGAGGCTGTGAAGCAGAGGAGGGGGAAAGAGAGAGCAAGCAAGGAGACCGACAGACAAGTCATGCTTGTTTTTTTTTTTCCAGACCCTCAACAACAGAACTGAGAGGCAGAAAGGAGCCAGTTGTAATTCATACCGAGTTGTAGGCTTTGTGTGATGAAAGCGACAGAGCGCTGCCTGGGAGATTGCTTTGCTGCACTCCACGAAGCAGATTTGAAACTGTCGTGGACCACTTTAGATGAGAGTTGGATTATGGAATGACCTGCTATGTCTGTGTCATATTGTTCTGCGCAGGGTGCATTATACTCTGCTAACTAGGTGTTCAGTACCAAATAAGAGAGGTATCCTAGATGTGATCTGTCAGCTGTGTCTCATATTTTTATATTGGTTAAAATATAAAACTGAAACAGTGATGAAAGAGGACAGAGCCTTGTGTGTTAACAGTAAATCTGCACTCAGTGTTTAAAATGTACTGTCTTATTTAATTACTCTGATAAATACAGCATTACCTGTATTTTTTTATGCAAACAAATAACCCCCTACTGAATTGGCAAAAAATGTGGCTACATGTGTATGTGCCTTTAATAAACCAAGTAGTTGATGCTGCTTTATAAGGGCATTGCATTTTCTTTCCTTAAGGACTGGTGGTGTTAAGTACTGTGTTTCAGGGAGCTGGAGAAGTTCACAGACAGTATGTTTGAGAACTCATTTAAAAACATGTGAAAAAGGCCGAGGTCACTGTTAACTTTGTTGTTTCCTACTGCCCTAGGCTTGAAGATGCAGTGGACGCCGGAGCATGCCCAGTGGCCAGAACAGCACTTCGATATCACTTCGACCACCCGGTCCCCTGCCCACAAGGTGGAAGCCTACCGGGGGCACCTGCAGCGCACCTACCAGTATGCCTGGGCCAACGACGACATCTCTGCTCTGACGGCCTCCAATCTTCTGAAAAAGTATGCAGAAAAATATTCTGGTATTTTGGAAGGCCCAGCCGAGCGGCCCATTCTCAGCAATTACTCTGATGCTCCCTCGGGGCTGGTGAACGGTCGGAAGAATGAAAGTGAGCCTTGGCAGCCATCTCTGAACTCGGAGAGCGTGTATCCCATGAACTGTGTCCCAGATGTCATCACCGCCAGCAAAGCTGGGGTAAGTGCAGCCCTCCCTCCCGCAGATGTCTCAGCCAGCATCGGGAGCTCTCCTGGGGTGGCCAGTAACCTGGCTGAACCCAGTTACTCCAGCAGCACCTGTGGAAGTCACACCGTTCCCAGTCTTCATTCAGGGCTCCCATCTCAGGAATATGCCGCAGGATACAACGGCTCATACTTGCATACCAGTTACAGCGGCCAGCCAGCACCTGCACTTCCATCCCCTCATCCATCTCCCCTGCATAGCTCGGGACTTTTACAGCCCCCACCACCGCCACCACCACCAACCCTCGTCCCCGGCTACAATGGGACCTCTAACCTCTCCAGTTACAGCTACCCTTCTGCCAGTTACCCTCCTCAAACCGCTGTCGGCCCTGGGTACAGCCCTGGGGGTGCCCCGCCACCCTCGGCTTACCTGCCTTCAGGAATCCCTGCTCCAACCCCTCTGCCCCCAACCACTGTCCCCAGCTACTCCTACCAGGGCCACGGTCTGACCCCCATCGCGCCGTCTGCCCTGACAAACAGTTCAGCCAGCTCTCTCAAAAGGAAAGCTTTCTACATGGCAGGGCAAGGAGAAATGGACTCCAGTTATGGAAATTACAGCTATGGCCAACAGAGATCTACACAGAGTCCCATGTATCGAATGCCAGACAACAGCATTTCAAATGCAAACAGGGGGAATGGTTTTGACAGAAGTGCTGAAACATCATCCTTAGCATTTAAGCCAACGAAGCAGCTAATGTCCTCTGAACAGCAAAGGAAATTCAGTAGCCAGTCCAGTAGGGCTCTAACACCCCCATCCTATAGTACTGCTAAAAACTCTCTGGGTTCGAGATCAAGTGACTCATTTGGGAAATATACCTCCCCAGTAATGAATGAGCATGGTGATGAGCACAGGCAGCTCCTCCCTCACCCAATGCAAGGCCCGGGACTTCGTGCAGCTACCTCATCCAACCACTCTGTGGACGAGCAACTGAAGAATACTGACACACACCTCATTGACCTTGTTACCAATGAGATTATCAACCAAGGACCTCCCGTGGACTGGAGCGACATTGCTGGCCTAGATCTAGTAAAGGCCGTCATTAAGGAGGAGGTTTTATGGCCAGTATTGAGGTCAGATGCATTCAATGGACTGACTGCTCTACCTCGGAGCATCCTTTTATTTGGACCTCGGGGAACAGGCAAAACATTAATGGGCAGATGTATAGCTAGTCAGCTGGGTGCCACGTTTTTCAAAATCACTGGCTCTGGCCTTGTCACAAAGTGGCTAGGGGAAGGAGAAAAAATTGTCCATGCCTCCTTCCTTGTGGCAAGGTGTCGCCAGCCCTCGGTGATTTTTGTTAGTGACATTGATATGCTCCTTTCCACTCAAGTGAGTGAAGAACATAGTCCAGTAAGTCGGATGAGAACCGAGTTCCTTATGCAGCTGGACACTGTACTGACTTCTGCCGAGGACCAAATAGTAGTAATTTGCGCCACGAGTAAACCAGAAGAAATTGATGAATCTCTTCGAAGGTACTTCATGAAACGACTTTTAATCCCACTTCCTGACAGCACAGCGAGACACCAGATAATAGTACAACTGCTCTCACAGCACAATTACTGTCTCAATGACAAGGAGGTTGCACTGCTTGTCCAGCGCACAGAAGGCTTTTCTGGACTAGAAGTGGCTCACTTGTGTCAGGAAGCCGTGGTGGGCCCACTCCATGCCATGCCAGCCACAGACCTTTCAGCCATTATGCCCAGCCAGTTGAGGCCAGTTACATATCAAGACTTTGAAAATGCTTTCTGCAAGATACAGCCTAGCATATCTCAAAAAGAGCTTGATACATATGTTGAATGGAACAAAATGTTTGGTTGCAGTCAGTGATGCTACTTAAAAAAAAAAAGTAATGAATGTTGGCACACACAGAATCTGCTACATAGGGTAGAGAACCCTTTTCAGTAGTGTTAAAATTGCAAAGGGTACTGGGAAGACTACAATTTACCTTGCCTCTAAAGAGCCAGGGTATACTTGAAGGAAAAGTGCATCAAACAAGAGCTGCTGATCTGAAAAAGCCACACATGACAGAAAGCGCATGTTGATGCTCAGTTCTGTTCAAGCTAGACAATACTCACCAAGGAGCAAGGTGCAAGTGGGTTGATTTCAGAAGGACATGAACCCTGTGTGTTGATTCCATTCTGCTGTTCTTGAGATTTAGTTGCTGTCAAGTGCCTGAAGTGGTGCTTTATTTTTTGTTTGCCTCACAATTACATTGGTGGCATGTGCTAATATAAAGAGCTTTAACTTCAAACATTATTGGACTAAAGAGATGAACGGTTGTGTTGCGACAGAGAGCCAGATTTTTGCTATTCTAAGAGCAACAGTATTCCTCAGTCCTGTCTGTTCTGTGGTGTTAAACTAAGAACAGGTAAAACAGGGTAATGGTAATCTGGACCTTAATTTCTGCAGTTCATTTCTTTTAATGTTCTGTCTGCAAAAACTCAGGAAAGTGATTGTGATTTGTACAGTACCTCAAAGGAATGTGTTGAAAGCACTATGTACTGCTGAGAGTTATAGGCTAGGCTTCAATGTTACTTTATATTAACTATGTATGTTTACCTCAACAAATTGGAAAATGGCAAGGAAAATTACTTTGAATGTATCCAGGAAAAAACTAAAGTGTGATATGACTGAAGCTTTACAGTTATAAAAAATAGAAACAGAAGCAGTTCTCAGTGTTCAGGAATGGTTCTTTTGCCAATTTGTCGGATGAAACCAGAGCAGAGTGATTTTTCTTGTCGGTAAACTGTAACAGTTTTCAGCATATTGCTCCTTGATAATTACACGATACAGTTTTTAGAAGGTGCATAGATGAATAAAAGAGCCACTTAATTGGTTTATGTTAGCATCCGAAACAGTCAGCGCAAGATTTGGTAGGATTCTGAGAGGCAAATTGCCTTAAACTGTGACGGCTGGCCTTTGTTGCACAGTCATAGTTTTGAGGCTATTTTGGTGAAGCTGTAGGGAGTGGAATCAGTGTAGGTCGCTGGCAGAGCGATGAGTTGCAGAGCTGTTTATAGCAATGCAGTGGACTGTGACCAAACAAACAGTACAAATAACACAAAACTGAACCCTCAAGTACATTTACTTCCCTTCCCAAACTGTAAAGTTGAGTTTTTGTTGTGTATGTACAGCTTCATTGTCCTTAATGCAATATTCATTTAGCATCCATTAGAAATCTTAGGCTGGAGTGTGCCCACCATTATTTCTACCTCAGTTTTGTTATGTTTCTCTTGGAAAGCAAAGTAAGAAATAGGGCAAAAAACACCACCAACACAAGTCAGATTACATTAGGAATGTGAACCTGCTAAACAAGTTTCGGAGAGCTGCTGTTTTTCCCCCTGAAGTCAAGTTTTTCTCTGTGTTAGTGCTCTTTACCCCCTCCTTTTTACTCCCCCAAATACACATATCCTGGTGTCTTCCTTCTGGAAAGACTCGCTGGCATGTGTGGCATTTGGCTCAGTTCTTCCCGTCCTCACCCCCAGCCCCCCTCTTTCTTTTTATCCTTTAATGCTTTCCCTGCAACTCTTTTGGTGACAGCTGACTGATGTTGGGTAATGTCTCTGAGCAAGAGCAGTGCGTGTTGCAGCTGCCCAAAGCCTCTGCCATCCCATGAACAAAACGGCCTTGCTTTTTTTGAATGTATTTTTTGTTTGTTTACTTTAAAGAAACAGTAACACAACTGTTGCAAAGCACTGGCATTTAATGTTTCTCTTAAGTAATGTACTCAAGACCATGAAATAAATGCACTGAAAAGCCCCAAGAAGAGAGATACCAATCTGTTACTAGGTCATGTTTGTCTTCTCAAAAATTGTACAGACCTTGTCCGTTTTGTTAAATCGGTGGAAACATTTAGCGTTCAGAAAGCTAATGAGGGATTTTGTGATACTGCTGGAAATTTATGACTCTTGATTATTACTTTCCTTTATTTTTCCTTTGAGATATAGATATATATTTAGATAGAACATGCTAAAAACAGAGCGAATAAACCAAAATCTAATTTAAGATGGATTCCTGGCAAACATTTTGTCTATCTAAAACTTTGTGTTTTAAGCATAAAAGTACCATTTTAAAAACAGTGCCTTTCATTAAGGATATAGAAAGTAAGACTTAAGTACATCACCCGCTTTTTTTTTTCCCTATTTTTTTCTTCTTTTTTTTCTTCCTTTTTTGTTTTTCTTTTCAACAGCAATTGCAGTCTATGATCCTTGTTATGACCCAGTCTTTCTGCTTACCCAAACCTCCACAGGCTGCTTCTACACCCTGGTCATTCCACCATCCTCATGTTTGGGAGATCCTGATGTCCCCATTAGCTGTAGGTTCACCATGATCACACTGGCAAGTACGCTGTTGCAGATCGCTGACCCAATTTCTGTCTTAGACATTGCCTTTCGTATCTGCCATTGAGCTGTGCTCATTTAAGAGGCTCAGACAAGTTTTGATAAACTGTTTCTCCTAACCATACTTCTAGCAGATTTTTTTGCAGCTTGTAAAATGAAAACTACGCACTAGAGTGGGTTTTCCCCCCTCTTTTTATCCAGTAGCCAAACCAAAAGCAAACAAAATTGTAGATGGTCCCTTTGACTTCCAGCTTTAAGTCATTCCCTTTGAAAAGCCACTCTGGGAAACGGATTTTTCAAATGTTAACCAAAGTGAGAAGCAGGCAGAAACTGAGATGGTGTGCAAATGCAGGTTCCCCACAGAGATGCTCAGGCTCTCCAGGTCTTGATTCAGCTTTGGGGCAGCAGAAATTGAAAACTTCACCCCTATCACAGCTGCTGTGAGGAGGGGAAAACAGAGCCAGATTGTTACCCGAATCTTTCCTTACCAGCAGCTATTCTTGACTTCGCTCTGGGAGGGTGCCGGTTGAATTTGTTGAGAGCTTGGCTAGGAACTGCAAACAGGAGGCACCTTCACCCTTCTTCAGGTGGTTTCTGGCCACTCCTTCAATGGAATTCAGGGCTGAACTGGCTAAACCCCTGCCATGCCCCAGCCTGCTTACTGCTTTCCTTCCTCCTCACACATTCAGCCCCTGTTTTGTCACTAGTGAGCAGGTTTTGGCATGCTGCTGGTCCTTCACCCCTCTCAGCAGCCTTCTTGTCAAGGAGGGTCCAGGAAGAGCAGAAGCACGATCCTGAACTTGGGCAGGTCCCAAAGGCTAGGATCGTTTTTGAGAAGAGAGACAAAATATGCTTTAATGGTATTTTCAGGATAAAATATTTGCTGGTCTTAGACATTTCCATGGTAGAAAGCCATTTGTTGTCTCTTACAATTGGGCAAAGGTGGGGGCTGCTGCTGCAGAAATGCCCAAGTGTTTGGCTGGGGCTTCCTGCCACTGGCACTGCCCTGAATTTTAAGGAAGCTGAATTGGTTTAAGAGCATCTGCTGTGCCAGCCTATCACTGCAGATGCTTTACGTCATATATATATTATGTGTGTGTGGGTGGATTCCATTCTGCATCAGCTCGTTTTCTTCCTTGTACCTTCAGTAACAATTCCTACAGCAACAAAAGTAGAATAAATTGAAGGAATATTTCTGCAAGCTGAAGGATCAATATCAATTCAAGGAGGAGTTCATAATGACCTTATGTGAGACAGAAATGGAAATACTCTGTACTTCTGGCATGTTTCTCTTCAAAATATTTAGAACATTACTGACAATATATAAAAGTTTGCTGACTGAGCTGATCAATGGAATGTGAAGGCAGTTTACTTTAAGGCTATTTACTTTCACATGGATTATTTATCTATTAGTCAGTCTGTATTCTACTCAAATGCAGATAGATGGGCAAAATGTTTTCTTGAGCATTACAAACCTACCAAGGGGAAAATCAACCATCTGACTAAAATACATAGGCCAAACACCGTCTGAGTGTCTTTACCAGCTATTTGGAGGCTGTGCTCTGTAAAATGGTACAAGGTCATATTTAGGTGTTTTTTCATAGGATGTTTCTTTAGGGGATTGTCTAGTTAAAAAGATGCGAATTAATTCCTGCATCAAGATGTTAATACACTGAAAGCAAGTTTGGGGATATGTCCAAGGTTTTCACTGTCTGCAAATACATATGACTTCAGGTAAAGGGCTGTTCTTATAATCCCCCTGCATTTTTCTCTCAAGCACTCCATCATGAGGGAGAGTGCATTACTCAGATCTGAAGGATACACTTTGTCACAAAACAAGGCCACCAGAAGTTGTAGGGCCTCCTACCCTTTCACTTACACCAATCTGAAGGTGGTATAACCTTCTTGACTTAAAGGAATTACTCCTGATATCTGCCCTTGTTAGAAAAGTCATCCCTCCGATGTATAATAATCTATGTCTGTTGGTTTTCATCATCAGCTCTGAAAGCTAACCTTGTCCTCACAGCACTAACTCCTTTCCATCTTGTATGTGTGCATGTGTGTATATAATATTTATATGTGCATACACACCATGTCCAAAATATAGCTTTGTCTCTTTACTTAGGAAAAAAAAAAAAAAAAAGGAAAAGTCATATAAATCTGCAGATTTATATGAAGCACATTAGTAAACATGGAGATAATAGTATTTCAGAATTCAAAAAAAAGGCCAGCTGTGCTGGTGACTAACCAATACATGAACTGAAGCTCACACTCTGCAAGGACCTTTGGTTGACATTCGATTTTGAACCTGCCAGATGCATTTTTGTGAACCAGAGATACTGCATCTTTAATGAACAAGTCTCTACTCTTTCCCCTGTTTTTAAATACAACACAAGCAGTGTAGCACTAGGCACTGCAATTGTCAAAGACAATTAGACTGAAAGCAGGAAAATTTCACCTCCCTGTCTCAGTGATATGTAGAATGTCGGCAGTATGGGTCAGCCTTGCCACAGAGTTGTGTGAGAATATATGAATCAGTCCTATAGAATGTTAAATATTTATAAAATGGTTCTGTACTACACCAAGCTTGGGAACACATTCATTCCTTCTCGTTGTTTTATAATAGAAAAAAAGAAGCAAAAGTTTATTTCCAAATCTAAACTTTATGTGGTTCTTTCTTTTTCTTTTGTTTTGTTTTTCCTCGTGGTTTATATGCGGTTGCTAGAGGCTTTTCATTTCCTTTTTAAAAATATTTTTCATCAGATGTGCGTTCAGACATTTGTTCTTTAAAACCATTTCTACCTCATTGCTACATATTGTACATGTAGTATTTATTTGTTGTCTTTTTTTGAATGTCATGCATTTCGTAAGAAAAAGACTTGTCCTTGAACTTGAACAGTCTACCTCAGAAAGACTGTCTTTACACTGAACAGTATTAACAACCTAAACGATAAGACGCATTAGCGAAGTGTGGCAGGGTAGATAATGCACGAGTACTTGGGATACTGATGGACTTTTAATTGTACTCATAACACGAGACTGCTTAAAGGAACTTAAAGGAAATTATGCACTGTATAGGTCTTCATCAAGGTCCCGTTTTGGCATGCTATATAAAAAAATTGCAGCTTTATTCTGATGTACCCTCCTTGAGAAAATTGGTTGTAGTTTTCAAGCATTCTTTTGCCTTGGCAATCTGGCTACATTTAAAAAGAAAAAACCAAAACAAACAGCTTTTCTCTATTGACTGGCATATACAGTATTCAGCTCTTAAAACAAATTATAGTACTTAGAATTATTTTCATCTGCAGTCTTCAGTGATGTAAAATGTGTCTCACACTGTAATTCTATGACTCCCTGTATGATTAATAAAAACAAACTGCAGTTGTAAGAGTCTGTGCAAGGTTTATCAAACCAAAAAACAAGATGGCACTTCCCAAAGGATTCAACACATATGGAGTCATGGTGCTCACAAGTTCTCTAATCAAAGGTATTTTTATTGCTGATTCTGCTTTATAAACATGTATTTGCTTTTTGAAATATTGTACAACTAATGGCACATTGAATTACTTTGTATGAAGTATTTTATATTTTAATATTTATTTTAGCATCAGGTTTTTTGGTTTGGTTTTTTTTTTTTTTTTTGTTTGTTTTTT
>VWZG01006962.1:586431-710539 GCA_013396735.1 Grallaria varia
AGGGAACAAAATAGTAAGGAAAAATAAAAAAAAAAAAATATAAAAATAAACATATTAAGAATGGTGAGGTCTTACACAGAAAGTAAGTGAAATGGATAGCCTTTGCTGCAGCTACTGCTGCCTGGTGGAAACCCTTTGACCACTTGGCTAATGGGGTAGCTCCAGTTATTGGTCAATAAAGTCCTGCAAATCAAAGCTTGCTCTGTTGTAATTACTGAATGTTAAATATATTTATGTGAGTGATACTTTTGAACTGGTAAAATAAAGAGATGAAAGACTTATGCCAGAATTTACTGAGTTCTTCCACCACAGTTGCTCATCTTCTCACAAACACATTTCCTCAAAGACAGGGTCTGGTTCTTTACCTCCATGAATGTATGTATGGCATTCCAGCTAAAACTACCAGCATTCTGATTTATCAACTTGAAAAAACAAAAATTGAAGTTGTTTATATCTGTATTCTGGTTCAAGCACATTCCCCAGGATCACCTTTGCTGAAGAAGAAGGTTTTTAAATTCAGAGAGAAGACTCACAACTGCTTTTGGAAATGTGTCTGTAAACATTTTCGTACTTTTAATAAGCTGGGGTTTACGATGAACAACTTCATTTTTTTTTTTTCTGTTCTCTGAGTGCATGAGAAGCCTTTTGTCTGCAATTCTCATGTAAGTAATCTGGGCTGATGGCATTCAGTGCTTCCCAGAATCAACCTCTAGTCCTTGGACCATATCTCGAAATCAAGTAAGTTTTGATTGAGGTATGTACATTACATGCCCACAAGGGGCAATGATCTGGTGTGGATCCTTTGTCTAAACCTTTAGAAGAATAAGGTGGTCTTTACAACAGCATTGCGTCTAATATCTATCTAGTACAGATGTTATTTCCAAATTCAAAACCAGTTCTACACAAAACCAAGACAGGGTGTTTTGTTGAAATGCAAACCTGAATGGCTGGTAAATCCTACTCCATAATTTTTTCTTTGTTATAGGAATTTTTTTTCCCCTCATTTGTATTTTACATCTACTTGAGTCATTTATACAAATTCAATACAAAATACCTAACAGTATGCTTTTAACTTAAAACCTTGCCAGGTGCCATATTTTGTTCTCTTCTTTTTATATGGATATTACCTATTCTTCTAACAATTTAACAAGGCATTTCATTAAATCCCTGTAATACAATTAATGTAGGTGGAAACAAATTCTTCATGAACATAGCAACATCACGTTCAGAATATATAGTTTAAAAGTGTCTGTAATTTGATGATAATATTGTTTACCTTCATTCAAACTGAGATATCTTTATTCAGTAGTTTTTATGGGTTTGAAAAAGTTGAGTCCCTTTTCTCCTTTTCAGCTTGTTTTCAGAATTTGAAAAACGGAGATACAAAGGGAGCTGTGGCAGCTGAATTCTCTTTCATGTGTGTCCAGTCCAGGTGAAGCCCAGCATAATGTACTGTAATATGTCTCTTCAGTTCTCTGATACAATGACCTGTGCATCCTCTAAATCCCCCACAGAATGCGCAGACACAGACTGATTGAGGTGAGTATGGACTTAAGTATATATTGTTCTTTGTAGCTTTGAGGAATTGGCACTTTTGCCAAATGTGAGATGATGTGGATTGTAATCTATTGAGATATGAGTTCAGACTGGACCCTGGTATACATTGTAAGAATAACTAAAGATTTGTCTGGAGTAAGTTTTGTGGTGGCTTTTTGTTGGTTTTCTTTTTTTTTTTTTTTTTTTTTTTTTCCTTAAAACAAACAAAAAAGCCTCCCTTTTTCACAGTTTCTGACACTTTGCAGTTCCACTAACAAGGGTAATCATGAAAGTACCTTTGTGGTAAGAGCCTCTTGGTGGAGACTGGGATGACATGACACTAGAAATCCCAGCCTCTTCCTCAGGGTTATTGATGTGATTATGGAAAGAAACTGGTAGAGGGCATGCACACAGGAACCATGGATTTTACCCTGCCTGATGGTATAGACTCTTAAAAAAAATTTATTCTGGCAAAGAAGAATGAATATTGAGCGTAGATGCTCCCAAATCATAACTATTTCAACAAGATCACCTCTCCTGTGTAACTGGATGAGAAAATTTTATTTTCTTTTGCCATAATAGGAAAGGAGTTAGGGCAGTGGTTTATCTTATAGGTCTTGGTGACAAAGGAGTATTTTAAATGCTTAGTCTTTTGTTCCATAATGAATGACAAACAAGAGGTCTAACACTTCAACAGAGATGGTAGTTACAGCAATTAAACAGCATTTTTAATAATCCCCCAACCTTTCTATTGGAATCAAAAGCTTGATCCTGATCCTAAACTAATATGATTGTATTGTCAGCGCATACCTCTCTCTGGCCCTGCCTGGTGCACAAAACTCCCCTTGCTCCTCTCCTCTTGGCACTCCCAAGGAGTTCACGGCTCTCCCTGCCCCCGGGGTCAGCCTCCTTTGTAACACGCGCTAGATAACAAACCCAGCGGCTTTTTCCTACCGCTGCTGCCCGTCGGTAACACCTTTCCGGCCGCTCCGCTCGGGCTGCGCCCTGCCCGTGGCCGCGCTGGGCTGGGGCCGCCGGGAGACAGCGCCGGCGAAACGCGGCCCCTGCCTTCCCCCGGCGCCGCCGCGCGGGGAGCCTGGTGCGAGCGCTGCCTCTCTGCCGTCAGCACGGCTGCCATAAATACACAACCACAGGCACATAGACCAGGGTCTTACACAGTTACATAAATAACATTACCGTAGGAATGCTCTGGGTCAATAAAAGAAAAGAGAGATTTTAAAGTGTGGCTCTTATGAAAGTTTTGGGATAAGACAAATTGTCTAGCATTGCAAAGATTCTAGGTGGTATTTTCACTTATGAATAAGATACAGTAAAATTAATCGGAATCTTCATAGCTAACCAAATTGAAGTCTTATTAAATTCAAAATTTTTAATCTTAAATATAAAAACACAGCTTAGGATTTTAACACTGAGATTACTGTTTTTCTTCTACAATGTCAGAAAAAGGGATAGACTTGCCTGCATTCCTCAGAAACATATAAAACCCGATTTTTTTCAAATATTTTCAGTTGCAACATTTCCAATTTTAAACTACGTTAGTCAGGGTCATCCTGTAATCTAAATTTTTAAGCATCATTATTTTCCTTCAGCATTTAAAAAGGAAATCTAAGAACACTGACAGCTCAGCAGTAACCCAGGAGAGATTGCTTGTTGATGTTTGGGCTAACAGGAATAAAACATCCAGAATGTATTACCCTAATTGGCTGTTTTTGTGCTAACATGTGTGCACTAATATGTTCTAAAATGTCTTACCAAAAAGCGTAAATACATTTCCACAAATCTGTTTGAACTCTACATTTCCGCTGCAGGCAGAATAATGTCTCAGTTTTCTGTTTGATTCCGAACTTCCTGCAAGGGAGATTATGGATTCATCAAGAAGAGTCCTTCATGCAAATACCATCGGCTCCAGGATTCATCTTTGTGGAGGGTAAGAAAATTCTGTGCTCACACACAAAAGATCGAGGTGGAGAACCGACTCCAGAAGGTGAGGTGTGAAGAGCAGCTCCCGTAGCTGGGTCTGCAATATCCCATCTGCAGTTGTGTTTGCACACCATAGCACCTTTGTCTGGGGGTGAAAGTCACCCGTTACTTTAGTAGCTAGTTCTGTTTTTCTCAGCATGAGTGGATTTATTTTGATGTACTTAGAACTTTTCTTTTTTAAGAGTTCAGGGACTGTGAAGTAATGCAGGATTGAAAGAAGTACATGTTTCATTCAGCAGTCAAAATTAAAACTACTCACCTCGTATAGTTCTCTTTCAGCTCACAATCTTGGCCCTTGGGGGAGGGAGGACAAAATCAGTGCAAACAGCACTGGAGAAACCTGAGTGAGAGGGCTCTGTTTTATACATCCACTGGTGTCCTCAAGCTAGGTAGTTCGTATAGAGGCTTTTTCCTTATGTAGGTATTTGAAAGCAGAATGTGTTTTCCTTCTGGCAGAATCCAGTTAGTGACCAGTGTATTTACAGTTTCATCTTGTGAGAAACAAGGCTTACATCTATTAAATTTGTATCTCTCTTTACTCATGTTATTTCCCCCTGAAATCTATTGAAATCATCCTTTAAAGTTTATTGTAAGAATTGAACTTTAATACAGGGATACTGAATATGGGGCTTTGTGTAGCAGAACTTAATACCTGGAGAGTAACATCACCAAATGTTCACAAAATTAGCAAATATAAGTGAAGTAAAAACTATCAGTATTCATTTGAGCACAGTAGCACAGAATTGTCTAATGCAATAAGAAACCAGTTGGGAAAATACATGTCCAATTTTTTTTGCTATTTGGATATAGAAATGCAATGGGAAGAGCTGAGTTTCAAATGTCTTTCTCAGCTTAAGAAAAGGAATGATAAAACAGGGTTGAGAAATCTCCTGCTGACTTTCAAACGTAGGTGCATAGGGGAAAAATATCTGCTTGACCAATGACCTTGCCTTTCTATAACCACTAAAAGTTGATCCTGAAATATCAACACATATTCCCAATTTTGTCAAAAACAATTTTTGGAGCCTACGTTTTACTCTTAAGGAGCTATTAAAAATGTATGTTTCTAGCCCTTCTGTAACACTCAGTCAGGATGTTGTCAATGCCATCATTTCATGGCTTAAGCCGGTCTTGGATGACTCGTCGATATTTCTGTTTCAAAAGTTCCATCACTGAAAGTGGTTGCAGCTATGGCAGAAGCCCGTAAGACTGGATACCAATGTTAGGTGACAGGTCGTCAAGTGTCAAAACAGTCTGACTTCCATCAAAGGAAGATTCATACCAGGTTGTACCTGTATTTTCCAGCTACCAAGAACTACCACCACTCAATTAGTAAGCAAGTTGAAATTTGGTAGAAAAGAAAAAAAAATTGAGTTAATAGATCTTTGTTTGTTAGACTGCTGCCATGTCTCACTTCTGCTTCCTGCAAAAAGACATGCTTAAAAATTACAAATCAACAATCACACACACCTTAAAAGCTGAGTGTACTTTGTGCTGTGAATAGAATAAAAATTCCCTCTGCTTTCTGTCTCACCTGCCCCAAGAAAATAAACATGTTCTTCTCCCTCTTCAGCAACCTCTATTGGCACTTGTGAGGGGAAACAATGTTTGTTCAAAATTATTTGTAGATTGCAAGAACACAGATATTCAACCTAAAGCCCGAGTGTAACATAACCCAACTCAGCTGTCAGCCAAGCACACCCTTTCCAAGTCAAACGGTTACGTAAGATTAGTGAAAGGGCTTACGACTACACTGAGGATGAAGAATTGATTGAGGAACTACAATGTCAACATATACCTAGGAGGGGGAAATCAAAGGCAATTATAAAATGTCTAGGATATTGTCATCTTTCTTAAAATATTTACATAAGAGAATTCTAAACCAGGAGTCCAGCTGAAGCACAGACATCCTTACTTATCACTCTGTGCCAGGAAGCGAGGAGGAGCAGCTCTGGCACCTTCCCAGAGCCTAAAAGGTGTCCTTAGCGATACCTTCTGCAACACTTTCAGAAGGATGGGTTGATGAAGAATGGGGCTTGAAGGTCTGACCTCACAGCGTGTAAAAGCCTTGTTGAATGCAGGACACATATGAAGGTTGTCTTGTAAAGGCTAAAGTCAGGCCACAGGACCAACACAGGAGAAATGTCAGCAAATCTGTAAGTGGCAAAACCAGCCTTGGGGGTGCTCTTAAGGCTGCTTAGATGCAGCCCAGAAGACCACAGTAAAGCCAATGTAGTCTCAATCATTAATAAAATTTGACAAATTGGATAAGTTACATGGTCCAAACTGTGATTTGGTCCAAAGATGGCTGAAAGCATGAGCTGCTTCAGCTGATGCAATTTTGTGAGGTTCTCTGCAGCTGGGACAGTTTGAGTCTTTACAAAGGACTCTCACAAGAGACTACTGTCTTTGAAGCTCTTCACTGGTTTGAAGTGCAACAAGGGATTTGTGGGCAGATTTTTCTCAAAATGTACATGTGTAAAATAAATGCTCTCTCCTTTGGGAATCTGCACACCAAATACTGCCATGATCAGTACTGTGGGCTGCATCTCTGCAAGCTTGCCTGCAGGAATGCACTATTCTATTATCATTTTGTTGTGTCTCGATAACATCAAGAGGTATTTCTTCTCCCAAGGACTGTATTTAGCACCAGAACTGATTTTGCCACAGGGGAAGGGAACAGGTCAAATATTATACTCCCTATAGTTAGTAAACTGATTTTGTTGCATATTTGGTTCCTGATATTGAAATCAGAGTAGTGGAGACATGTGTGAGGGCTCCCATAAAGACAAAGATGCTTTATATATATGCCTGACAGGATCAATTTTCTAAATTCAACAGCATATAATAATCTCTACTTCTTTTGTAAATCTAATTTTTTTACTTTGATTTTACTGTCTCTTACTCTTGTACCAATACTACCACTTACTGCAATGCTCAGTATTTGGACATAAAAATTACTGACATGTAATGTGTGTTAAAGACACATTTGGAATAAAAGAGAGTTCAGCTAGTCATTTGAAATCCCCTCCTGGCATATATTATCTCCTCATGATGATAGCAACTAACTCTTCATTAAAACAACAATTCAGAAATGTGCTATGTGTTTTTACTAGGTTTTTCTGATCATGAGGTAAAGGGAGCAACATTGTACATCTTGGAAGTTAGTGACTCTTTTCAATAGAAGTAATAAAGAAATTGTCACTATGTAAATGTATTTATGAAAAATACACTTAAAATTTTCCAGGGAATTGGAGTAGTATGATGGTATGTATATCATTATGTAAGACAAGAATTGAAATAAGCAAAACTTGTTTAGCTACTTGGGTGACCTCTGCAGAAATCTAACATTGCCATGAAACTCTCTGGTCTTGCTGTTCTTAGACGATAGAAAGTGATGATGTTAGGCAGGTGATGTTGGGAAAGTACCACAAAGGCAGTCTTCCTAAACAGCTTCCTTGATACCAGTCTCTCAGTGCTCCGGTGTGACTTGCCTGTTGATGATTGAATTGAGAATAGGAGAGATGAGATGCAAGTTACTGGTTTTACAAATGAAGAATGAAATTGGATGCATTTTGCCCACTTTGCAATCAGCCATTATGTATATGCTTAGATTGAAAAACTAATCTGGTAGTTTTCACATCCAATCATATTAATGAAGTAGCAGAATTACTTGTGTGATTCTGTACTACAGTCAATTTAGTAAATAGATATGAAGGAGAATAAAATAGGGAAATTTTTATAATACTCTTATAATTCTGTAGGAATTAAACCAGTAAAAAATGTAGATTGAACTTTGTTTTAATTGGTTTATGTTTAAAGATTCTTTGATCAGCGATAACAGTAATATGTATTAACATGTTGCATTTTAAAGTGACGCTGCCTTTCATTAATCAAGTGTCTGTATGGTTGATTAATTTGAACAAGGTTTAAATTGCTATGAAAATTTATCATTCATAGCCATGATCTCCATTTACATATATGTTAATTATTGTAAATGTAATCTTTTTCTGAATCCTCTGGGCTGCATACTAAAAAGACACAGTGATCACAGTGAGTGACTACTTTTCTATTACAAAGTGAACTCTTACCAGTATTCAGTAAAGTCTGCTTCAGTTGTCAAAGATAGACTCAAAACATTAAAACATTTTATGCTAAAGGCAAGTTCAAATACTGTAGATGCTATTTCCTTTTCAAATTATTTCTTTATTCAATGCCTAGAACATTTAAGAAAATGAAACTAAGCACTACCAACACTATAAAATGAAGTTCCGTCTCTGTGGGCTGAAAGAAATTTTTCCCTTCCTACTCTGACACTTTCTCATAGTAACTACATTATTAATAATCATGAGAGTGGGGTTTTCCATATGTCTTTTGAAAAGAGTGACTTGAAGAAGTTACCAAGGCAAAAGAACTCTTTGTAGAACAATTGGAATGAGTAACTGGAATAAGACAGACATCACCAATGTTTATAGCCTTATAACATGACATAGAAAAAAATCGCTTCCCAGTGACTGTAAAATAGCCATACCAGGGCTCCTCACGCACCCCACACTGATGCATGTGCTTAATGCAAATAAACACACTTGCTGTGCTCTCTTCAAACTCTCCAGCTGAAGGAGATGACAGTCATTTGTCTAAAACTTATTACGTTTGACGTAGTCAAGAATTTTATCAAGGTTTAAAGAGAGAAGATGTTTCACAGAACATTTCCCACAATGTTACAGAGAGAAAATGCATTGGCAGGAAATGGACTTCAATGTGAAGTGTAAAGTATTTCTCTTTCAATGAACAACTATTACAGCTTTTATTAAAAAATACGTATCGAAAGAAATTAATTATTGTCCATTAAATTACACTCTGGGTGTATTGCTGTTACTTCCTTTTTTGCATTCACTGAAACTGACTTTTTTTTCTTTGTTTTTTTTGTTTTGGGGTTTTTTCCCTTATTTTCTTGGAGTATCCAGGCAGATTTTATTCAGAAATTACTTTAGAAATATCAGAATTGCAAGAAGTGATGTGTTAGGGCCTCCAGACCCTGTTGCAGGAAATATTTCAGCATATGTTTATTTTCATCTTTGCTAAGACAGTATATCTTCACTTACTTATCTTTAGTGTATGGCCTGGTTTCCTCTTCCAGAGGGTGTTAAATTGTTCCTTACACTTTTTTTACTTGTTTCCCAAGTGGTTTTGTTATTTTTACCTTTTTTAAATGAGACTTTTATTACATAGTTGCAAAAGGGACTGCTCATAGGTGCAAAATAAAAAAAAAATATTTATTTCCATTAACTTTTATAATTTTATGTTTAATGGTTTGCATTTACATAATATATGCACTGCAGGACCAGCCTCATTTCTTAGTCACAATTTAATGCAATTAAAATGTCTATGTGGAAACCTTTGCAAGCATAGCACCTTCATACTACCTGACTGAGCAGTTTTAAAGATACTTAATTTGCAGTTTTCTGTTGGACACTTTGATAATGAAATATGTTTTTGTGTTTTGGGTCCCAATTCTATAAATGGATGAGGCACATTTATGAAAATCACATCAATCTTCTGTTTGGGAACATGCACAGATTTTGGAATGTTGCAATCAATATCTGGAAAAAAATAGTCCTAAACACATACCTTTATGTAGCATTTTAATATAGCATCTTTGCAAAATCTGAATGGTTTGGGTCAATGCTGAGCAGAAAAAGGTCACTTTTCCCCTTACAATCATAGTGGCTATCATGTCATTGTATCTGGTGGCACAAATTGTTTGAAATTCATGGTTATTGAAATTGCTTTTTGCTCCCATAAATCTGAAATATGTGTGGTATTCACAGATCAAAGAGATTTTGGCATTAATTGATGGAGCTCTGTAGCTGCAATGGTACTCTGGATGTTGACATACTCATAGAGGCCACACAGTTTGTATACAAAGATACATATATATATATATATATTTATGTATGTATATAGCATCTGCTAGATATAAATCTGGCCAGAAGAGGCGTAAACTAGGGTTTGTTCACAGTACTAAAAGAAGGGTGCACATGAGGAAATAATTAGGGCATGGAGTAAAGCAAGCAAAGAATAGAGGATTACATTTTTATAAAAGACATGGTATCACTATTCACTGCAATGGAATGTACAGAGGCCAAAAATACAAAGGATTCTGTGCTGAGATTAGCTCTGTCAGTGAGAGCCCAGTGCGAATAACATCAAGATCGTGGTTTGGTCCCTGTATGGGGGTTGCTGAAGAGTTGGGCTCGGCGAACCATGTGGGTCCCTCCCAACTCAGCATACTCTGTGATTTAAAGACAATTAGATAAATTCATAGAAGAAAAAAATCTTATCAAAGTTGTTAAAAATGTTTTAGATTTTTTGGGAAGTCTTTGGGTGGTTCTTGGGGGCCAGGGGGACTTGCCAGGTTACTGAATTAACTAATCCATTGGTGTCTCTGCAGTTGCTAGTTGTGAAATTTATTTATGTATTTATTAAATGAAGAACTGGGTTAGTATTTATTTGCTTAAGTCAGCTATGTTTTAGTATGACATTTGGGAAATTTGATTTAAGCAAAGATACCTCTTCCTAGAAAATTAATTATTTTACCTGAAACTTTCTAAAATACAGGGCTAAAACATTATCAGGCTTGAGAAACCTCAGATCACTTGGTAGAAGTCCAGTGAATCAAGAATAAAATAGAGGCTTGCAATAGAAAGCACCAGTTTTACTTGTAGTAATGGTTGACTGTCAAATTTGCTGACATGTACGTATGTGTGCGTGTGTGTTTTCTAGAGTATACACTGTGTGCTTTGGTTGATAAATCTGTAGTCAATAGAAAGGATATAAAAACACTCAGAATGTTTTAAGTAGATGCAGTTTAAAACCAAGGTCTGAGTTATTTTTTGGTAAATAATTCTTGGTTTAGTTTATAGGGGCAATGGGATGATGATATTGACTTGATACTTAGTTGAGTAAATGATTCAATTGCAAAATGTGTATATGATTTTTTTTTTTTTTTTATCCTGCAAACCGAAGCTACTGGAAGCATCCCGGGTAATTGCTGAGCTTAAGGTAAATGAGCCCAAAACATTTTAGTCATTTAGAATAGTTTGTGGACCTCTGTTTACAGACTAATATAGAGTCTTGTAGCAAGGGTGGGGAGTATGCAAAAATGGGTATACAGGTGAGCTATACATTTATTCTGTCCCAAAATACTTTCTCCACTTAAAATACAGTCAAATTGCAATTTTCTGTCCCTCCATTGCATAGCTTGCATCTATGGCAGCCCTGACAACTTATTCCATACTGGGATCTATGACAGAAGTTGCCATTTAAAGAGGGTTTGGTACATTGGAGGTGGTCTTGTGAAAAACAGCCTTAACAAAGGTGAAGGCAGCCCCATCAAGTTGCTTTGGCTTTATGTGTCAGAGAAGGAGAAGTTACTGGAGGGAGGAAAGAAAAAAGCAATGTGAGGAATAGGACTCCTGCAACATCCTTCTTAATGAAAAGAAGCATAAAAGGTCACATTTGCCTCTACCACAGAAAGGCAAGGTGCAGAAGGTAAGATGAAGATTTACACGCGTTGCTAAATACGTGGGGATAAAAGACCATATTTCAATGCAATACATAGAAGCAATCTGCCAGACCTCATTGTAGCTTCAGTACAAAAATGTTGGTGTGAGCTGGTGCCCACCTAATTGGTGCGAATGACAGGTAACCCTGTGAATTAGAACCTCTGAGGAAACAAATTATTTACAGCAGTAGATTAAAATCTACTATGTACGGATGCATCAGGCTGCAGTTCCATGCATGCCTTCCACCCCTGCAGCCAGCACGAATGCACCTGGAGCTGCGTGCTGCGCCCTTCCCTGGTGCCTAGCTAACATGATTGGAGCTGATGGAGGAGAAGAGAGAGAGGACAGTGTCATGAAATCTGAGGGACCGTTAAACACTCGAACAGCTCTGATATACTCTATTTGTTGGACAACAAGCATGGAAAGCAAGGAGCTATATTAATCTCCTGAACCTATTGCTTCTCTGTCTTCTGAGGCCTCCAAAGATCTCTGAATGTACTTGAAAAGGACAGTGCTGAAACAGTTACTGTGTTAAAAGTAAATTCTTTCTGGTTTCCTCTTTTTAAAATGGAATCTGCTTTAGCTCATTTGAGAGTTTGGGTCCTGTTATTAAATCTAAAAGCAATAAACCTAAGTAATCTGTTTATGATTCTCCTTATGAAATGGGGGGAAAAAAGAAAAGAAACCCATCATCTGGATTCTAGATAACTCATGTAACATTTACAGATGCATTACTTTCAAGACCATTTCTTTCTTTTAATAGAAAAGGAGGCTGCTGGCTGCGACTTCATCTGAATAAACATCTCCACTGTTTCTTTCTGTTAACGATGATTTCAAACATTCGCTTGACCAATTTGTTTTTCCAAAGAGGAAAAAAAAAATTACTCAGCAACTGAAGATCAGCGGAAGGATTATATATTTCACCTCTCTAAAGCCTAATTTCTCCTTTTGAAGGGTAATACTCTCAGATTTCTAATACAACCTAAAAATTGGATTGCTTTGGCCTTCTACCAGACTCTGAAAGAGTTATCATCTGAGCTAGAGTGCGCCCATGCCGCTGCCCTATTGAATTTGGCTGGGGGAGGGCTGCGGTTCTGCCATGCTGAGCAGCTGCAAAATTGGACCCTCACAATAGAAATTATTCTGGTAGGCAGCCAGGAAGAACAAATATCGGGAGCTGGGTTTCTCCACAGCCACAGACCCACAATCACACAATGCTTCACCCCCAGATCTGCTTTGCTGGCTCGATTTCTGTGTGTGTGAGAGCCTGCCCTCCAATCACTGCAGCATCTTCTGTGTTTCAGCGCCCTGCCCACACACAGGAATGAGGGAGTCAGCACGCAGAGCAGAGGCAGGCATGCATGAACACCAAAACAAAGCCCGCTTGGGCTAGTTTTAGGCCAGCTCACTTTGAGAGTGTCCTTTCAATCAGGACTTGGGCGCTTTCAGATTTTTATTCAGATTAGCTGCATTTGCTGACAGCAATAAGAGAATTAGTTTCGTCTTCTGCTGGTATTTCATTTTTACAATATACCTACTATTTGCCAAGAAGATCCCCTTTCCTTCCAAAATAATAATAAAATCTCTGCATATTGTTCAACCCTACTTTACATATATGTCTCTTCTAGGACATCTGTACTATGCATACTTTTGCATTCTCCCCTCACCCTTTTCTTCTCAGCTGCTCCATGTTTTTATGTCTCTCAGGAGGGGTTAATTCTTTACAGCTGCGTCCTGCTTGCCAGGAGTCTCACATGTGCAAATTATTAATCTTTTCTATTGCTACAGTAACTCCCAAGGCTTTAAACACCCCCTACCTAAAACTGGCCCTTTTCCAAAAAACTTTTCATATTCCCTCACTGAAAGATAATTTGGTCCCCTGCAGGGTTTGCACTGTTATTTAGCACAATTGCCTAAGTAGAGTTCCTTATTTCCACATAATAATTTACAAATTGGAATTTAATTTAGAAATTTAAACTCCTGAGTACTGAATTTCTCTGGCTGGTGATTTGTTAGTTTGTTTTGGGGGGTTAAATTTGTTTTGGTTTTTAGTTTGAGGGGTTTTTTTCTGTGTGTGTGTGTTTCTTTTTTAAGAAAGTGCTATTGTTTAATTCTGTTTTGCTTTTAAAATTCGGTTTTGAATAATGTGTGTAGTGCAGTGATTGTAATGATAATAATGTGAAATGCAATTTGTAATGTCAACAGAAGGCTTCCTTTCCATGAAATACAGAAGCTGATTCTTTATTATGGAATGACTTAACTGAGTAAGTACAAAATGTTCTAAATTTCTGTTTAGTAGGAGGTCAAACTTATTAACATTTATTTAGCCTCTTATGTTTTTAATTTATGGTATTAATGCAATGCAGTCTGTCCATGGTTTATACCAACAATCAGTTATGGACATATACGTGCATTTATTTTGTGTGATTCTTGCCAGATACAGATCTGCACAACCAGAAGTGCACCCACCACTTTTGTACATGCAGATCTGTGGCTATGGGTGGACACACACATTGTTTTGGCCTGGGTTGACGGATGAGCTGGCATTTTTTTCTACCCTCTGTCTCTCTCTTTCTGATGTGTTGTCCTGATTTCATATTTATTTCCCAGCTACTGATTGGATATCATTATGACACTTCCAAGCTTCCAAATAAATAATTTATTTTGAAAGTTAGATATGTCATAATAAAGCATTAAGACACTCCAGGCAGCGTATTTCTGGCTGATTATATACCTCCAGTGGTATTATAAGGCACAGGCAGAGGACTGAGTGATTTTAAACACCTGACAAGCGCAATAATGCCGAAGAACTGCATGGCCTGGAGCATCTTACTGCTGTTATGAAACAGAATTTATAAATAAAAATAAGAAGAACAGCCAAACCACTTTATTTGTGGGGCGTTATGATTCTGGTATTACGTCACCAAGGACCAATCACTAACGTTGGTTGACGTTGACTGCTAACAGTCATTTCCTAGTATGAACAATAAGCCTAAATACTTCTAAGAAAATATTAAACAGCTTTGAGCTTAATGTGTACAAAGGAAAAGTAAAGGTGGGTTAGTTGCAATTCAGACACATGATCTGTTTAATATATACAGAAAGTCTCCCTGTAGGCCAATTAAAAAACCTTCCAAACAATGCTGACTATTAATTCACATAGTATTTATAACTCCAGTGAGTTAAATTTTAGCATCTCAGAAAAGAGCTCTGTAAGGAGCAGAAAGAGATTTCATTAGGACAATAACCAGATATGAATTATGTTTTTTCTGTGAAGAAAATTTTAAACAAACCTTTTAATAGCAAGGAGGTTATGGGAGATGTAAGAGTGCTGCTTGTAGATTATTTTCTCATTAGGAGTAAAAATTCCTGATAAAGAAGTCTACCTCTTTAAGCTTAATATGTGTAGCTTGTAGAACTGTAGTTGTAAGAACATGCTGCAGTGTACAGTGCTATCATCAAAGCTGTAGTTTAACAAACACTATGGTAAAGAGCAGTTAGAAAAAAGTGGTTTGTTTTGGTTTCTTTCTGTTGCATATGTAAAAATAGAACTTAATAAATGTCATAGCTAACACATTTAACTGCTGGACGTTGAAAATCTTCTCTGTGATTCACAACCCGAGACTCAGTATAATCGACAGCTCTGATATTCTTGTGCATAAGCACAGGTTGTATTTGACTCTGTGGCAGAGAAGATGTGTTCCAGTAAAGAGGATCACTCTTAAAATAACGTGGGATGGCCATGATAGGAGAAAAGGTATGGAAAAGGTTCTGTGCCACTGTGCTGCAAATAACCTATATACAGAAGAAAGAGAAAACATTGTGCAGTGGATAACTGCTGGGGAGGAATTTTTCATGTGGACTATAATCCACAGTCTCTCAGAAGGCTGAGGTTGGTAGATCTGTGGAGATCACTTAGTCCACCTTTCTGCTCGAGCAGGGTCACCTAGAATAGGTTGTCAGGAGTTGTGCCCAGTTGGGTGCTGATTATCTCCAAAGACAGCAGTTCCACAGCCTCTGTGGGCAACCTCCAAAAGTGTTCAACCTTCATTGTTTGACCAACCTCTGAAAGTGTTTTCTTATGTTTAGATGGAATCTCCTGTGTTTCAGTTGGTGTCTATTGTTTCTTGTCTTTCCACCAAAATACCGCTGAAAAGAGTCTGGTTCCATCTTTTCTATTACTCCGACATACCAGGTATTTATACGCATTGATAAGACCCCCAAGCCTTCTCTTCTCCAGGCTGAACACCTCAATAAGTCCGTATCTTTCTCGTACTGGGAAGACCAGGACTGGACCTACCAAGCTCAGATATTTCTCACCAGATGTGAGCAGGAGTGAAGGATCCCCTTGCTCACCTGTTGGCAATGTTCCCAGTGCAGCCCATGGTGTTGGTGGCCTCCTTTGCTGCAAGGGATGATCTTTTGCTTATATTCAACTTGTTGAACATCAAGTTTCTGGGACTATTTTTTCCCTCACCTTTACTTGGGTCAAGGTGAGGCTGATCTATCCTATTGTTCCTTGGATTCTCTTCTTCTATCTTATAGATGGGTGTGACATTTTTTTCTTCAAGTGCTCAGGAACACTCAGTGACCCCTCAAAGAGAACAGAGAGTAGGTTTGCCAGGTCAGGTCCTTCAGAACTTCTGGGTGCATCCCATCAGGTCCCATGGACTTTTGCCTGTTGGTAGAAATGCTTTTGCTCTATTTGATTGAGTGTATCCCATCTGCTCCTGGCAATCCTTAGTCCTTCAAGAGGATCCCAGGGTTGTAAAGCCACAGCTCTCTTGTCAGGTTGAGCATGTTACCTGTTGCTGGATCCTGACACTCCTCCTCAGGCTGATTACCATCACTGCCAGAACTGAGGAGGAAAACCTTCTGGACCTCTGTGCCCTTCCCTCTCACCCTCAGGGCCATGTAGATATTTAAGACTGCAGCAGCAAAAAAACTAAGATGCATATAAAGAAAAAAGTGCCATGTGTTACTTATGCTCTTCCCCACTCGGAGTGTGGATACCTGTTTCTTTTAGTCAGATTCCGTAAGTGTAATGGAAGAGCCAGTATAATGCCCCATGTGTCTGTGCCATGCACACATGGCGAAACAGTCACTGCTGCCCTGGAGAATTTGAACAAGATCTGGCTCTTCATGCCAACCAGAGTTTAATAACTGTATTTTGTGCTGGCTGAGCAAGTCGTTCTTACTCACATGTTGCGTAACACACACAAGGAGATGAGCACATGCACAAATACAGGCTTGAATCAAGTTTGAAAGATTGTAATTACAAATAAAGGCATCCCACCACTTGTCTGCTGCCTGAAAGATCAACTGCTTTTATTCTAAAATTTCTGATTAACCATTTGCCTATAAATGATGTGTGTAGATGTGCAACACTGAATTCATTCAAATAATGTGCTACTGCAGCCTGCAATCTAATGCCAGAGGAACTTCCATGCTGGAGCAGACCAAAGGTCACAATAGCCTGCTATCCTGTCCCTAAATGTCGCCAGCACCGGGTGCGTCAGAGGAAAGTGTAGCGCCTCTATAATGTGGGCAGTGGAGCAGCTCTCCCATGAGGAAAGATCTCTCCCTAATGCTGTCATTTCTAGCATGTATTTTGTACGGTTAAAAATTGAGAATGCTCACTTGGGTTGTTTTCTATGACAATTTCTTATGTAGTGAAAAGTTACCAGGAGATTTTTCTTATTGACATAAAAAATAATTTTACTTTTAACCTGGTAAGCCATTTTTCCCTCCCGTCTTCACAGCCATGAGTTTCCTCAAGAGAATTTTGACTTCTGTCACAAAAAAAGTTATTGATTCTTAAAATTTCTTAAAATCTACTGCAAAAATACTTTACCTCTGCTCCATGCATGTGCTGTAATTCAAAATGGAAACAAATCAAAATTCAAGGATTACAGAACGTATTAGTATCAATTTGTATTGTCACAACTGATAGAATAACAGAAATTATATTTTAAAAGACCCTCAAACCTCACTCGATAACATGGAGGTGTTCAGAGAACCTTGTTCCTGTGGAAATTCCATATTCTTCACAAAGTTTTCTAATATTTAGAGCTTGGTTCATTAGCAGTTCATGGGTAAAGATAAGATATTTAATGCGTCTTCCCATAATAGTGAATCATCTAAATTTAAAATTCAAGTGGGTAAAAGAATTTTTGCATTATTTCACCCTGCTCAGCACTGGAGCTTCAATGTCTTACGGAGATCATAGAATCATTAAGGTTGGAAAAGACCTCTAGAAGCTCATCGGTTCCAACCATTAACCCAGCACCACCCTGTTCACTGCTAAACCATATCCCCAAGTGCCACTTCCATATGCCTTTTGAATGTCTTCAGGAATGTGCTGTTATTTTTTCATCTCGACCCCCTGAACAGGTAGTGGAAATAAATGTAGGTGTCCATCCTACTCAGCCTGTGGGGTTTGCCTCGTCCTGTGTCAGGGCTGTTTTAGTATGGATATGGTAGCGTTGTCCTCTTGTTATCCATGTCTCCCACTGCACAGATACACACATGCACACACGAATTCCTTAGCTTTTTCCAGCCTGTATCATCCAATTAATTGCTTCACATGCTACACTTTTCATAATGAGAGTGGGCCACAAGGACAGGATTCTGGTAAGCTTTACTGTTCTGAAAGGCAAGTCCAGCACTCCTGCAGTGTACTAGTTCAGTGCTGTGAAATAATCCCTGGCTCTTGTTTTACCCTTCCCTTGGGGTACCTGCTCCACTGAATGACCCCATCGTGCTCGGTGCATTGAGATTTTGAAACTAGCTGCTAACTACTGTGGATGCATTTCCTGACCTTACTGGTGGGAATTGAACCAAAGTCTCTCAAGTGCTGTAGGATCTAATTAATATGCATCTTATTCCAGGAAAGACTCATTACTTTATAGATATTTATATAAGGGGTATATCTGCTATAATGGTTAATAACTATGAATAAAGTTTAATTTCTGATAGAGGAATAAAGCTTTTGTTTAGATATGGATTTTTAGTTTTATTAAAAAAATTAGAAAGTATGATTATGATAATTAGGTGAGAGTTCCAAATGGTCACACAAAGTTTTTATTCTTGCCTTGAGTACTAGCTGGAATCAACTTTCCTTCCTCACCTAAAATTTAAAAGAGAAGCAAGGAGAAACTAATTAAGGAATCAATTCAAAGCATCAGCAGAGGATCCAGAGTGAGTCTGTGTTGGATACAGAAAACTTCTATTGTATGAGAAAGTGAAGTGAGTTGTGGGTGACAATGTCCTGTAATAATGAGAATAAGCAAAGTCCTGTCCTTTTTAAACTGAGAAAAGACATATTATAGTAACAAAGGAGACCTATAGTCTCCACTGTTTTTTGGGAGGTATAAATGTTTATTCAGAACATTTTTAAAACTACTCTGATGCATAGATTTTATTGAGGTTAGACTTTTTGGGAACACCATAAGGCCTTCATTTTGAGAAGAAATTAGCTGGTGCTGCAGAGGAGACAAACCCCAGCAGCTGGGCAGACCAGGCACCCGTATTTACTCTCTCTCAGGTTTTGCTCAACAGGTAGAAATGACAAAATAACTTCAATGCTTCAACGTCTCATGGTTCCAAAGCAAGTTTGGAGGCTCAGGATTTTTGGACAACCAAATTTTAATGCTTAGTCATGTTGCACATGATTCAGTCTTGGGGTTTTTTTAAAGCCAATAGAACTGAAATACTGTAAATTGATGAAATATGCTTTTATTGTAACATTTAACATGGCTATAACTTACTGTATTTTAACATGTCTATGACTTTTATTACAATTTCTATGAAGTTAGTTCTACTGTAGAAAATAGTAAGAATCAAAGGCAATGCAAATGTAGGGTGCAGTCCTGCAATGCTTAGTGCTTGGGACATCCGCGAGAGTTACCTGGAGTGTCATTCCACTGCCATTACAGGGGGTCGTTTACCACTGTATGAAAGATATGTCTTCAGCCACTTCAGAGAGCAGTGATAATTCTCCCCTATCTCATTCCACAGTCCACAGAAGCAGGAGGAGTCCCCAGGAGTCTTGTACAGTCTTTCACCATCTTTATGCTTGTGGACCATCAGAGCCCACATACAAAGATGATGCACAAATTCACGAGGCACTCTGTGGCAGTGGTGAACATGTGTCAGAGTTTGTTCATTTTGAAAGGACAATTACACTACCACTCTACAGCCCTTGGAGTTATCCAAAAGAGGGAACACTTAAGAAGAAGAAAACAAGCCAATGAATGTTTAATGGAGATTTTTATTTTAAAAAAATGTGTATCTTACAAAAAAATAATCTTTGTAGTAACATGGCACTCTTGCAGAGCCTGGTTTGATGAGGTAAGGGAGATTTGAGACTATTGGTTTTATGGATCGAAGTTAGTTGTGTACTTTGGAAGTGACACTTGATTCAAAGGCACAGTGTTCACTTCTGTTTTATTCCTATGCCTTCCTAAAAATTCTTAATAGTTTATTTGCTGCTTTGACTGATAATGAGCACTGACCTAATTCTTTCTTGGATCTATTGTATATTCTTATTGTTGAATCACAATTGTCCCTTCAGAACTTCCTTGCACGTATTTGAAGTTAAGACCTTTTCTGGTGTGCACAGCCTTTCTTTATTCATAGTGAATTTCATCTACTCTGATATTGATCAGGCACGCAGCCTTGTAAGGTCCTCCCTGCAATTTTTAGTAGTCAGTCGTTGTCCTCAACACCCTATATTTTGTAACTGCTGAACTATGTTTTGCCTGGATATAGGTAGCATAGGAGATACTTAGAGAAAATATGTTGCTCTTGTCTACAACCCTTTCTCCCTAGATGTCAAAACACTTTGAAGTAGGGCTAGTTACAACCTGTATTTTACAGGTGAGAAACTGCAGGATGGAATTTGCCACGTTCACTCAATTATTTATTGAGTGAAAAGTCTTTCTGTGGTCAATCAGTACCTGTATGGTGGCTGACTGTCACCTGGAATTTGCATTGCAGGATTATGTATTTGTTATAAAAGCAAAGTCTTCTGCATTTTCAACATGAATGTACTGTTTCAACCTTTTCTGTAGCACATATTTCCAGCACCTCTAATCATTTTAGTTAGTTGGGGATGACATCACTTGTTTAACAATAACAAATTGGAGACTGTCCTGGGAGTATAACAAAAACCCATCTATGGAAAAGAGGGGGAAATTTCACCCCTAGGTGTTCGGAGTTGATTAGACCTCATTACAGAGTGCCTTAAGTGAAATGATTTGAAGCTCTGCATTTCTCAGTCTTCCATACCGTGAAATTTTGTGTCACAAAACCCACTAGATTTGTGTAGGGACTAATACTCCCTCTACAGAGAGTGAAGCCTTAAAGGGACACTATATTTGAATTATCTTTCCATTTCTAGTGCTAGTTATCAGCACTTATATGCAGTAGAGTTGCTTGTCTTCCCTCATCATCCTTTTTACAAGAATTCATAGAGGACGACAGTTTTCAGTGTTGTTAAATCGGCACCTTTTGCTGAGTACTAAATTCAGCTTAAAAAAACATGTCTACACATTAAGGGTTCTATTCATGAATGACTAACACCTCATTTGCACTTGAATTTCATTCAGGTTAAATGGAAACATTGTGCAATGCTGTGGAATTTACACAATTTTTATATCCTTGAATACAGATTGCTGGTAATGAAACTGACACTTTGTTGTGCATATTAAAGATGCCCAGAAGCCAAAAGAGGATGGAGAATAAGAGAAAATAGGATCAGATCTGGCCTGAATGAGCATAGTACCCTTACAGATGAGTGGGAAAGGGAAAGAGGAAATCAAAACAATTCTGTACTGGGTAGGTGACCCCTACAGCTCAGCCCCTGAGCAAGTAAAGCTTGGGCTTTTGATGCTTGCTGTATCTGCTTGGACACCTGAGGTTTTCGCCTATCTAGGCGGTGACATTAGCCACTGGTGTCACCAGGTGGGAATCTGTGCTCATCTAAACTGTCTCCCACTTCTCATTTGAATTTTGTCTTCCTAGACAATTGCTGAAGGAGTTTTCTCTTACCAATCTTTCTTTGTGTCTTAGTGTTTTGGGGGGTGTCAAAGGCGGTGAATTCATGAGGGCGGAATTTGGAATTTGACTCAAAACCTGACTTTACTTTTTTGTCATTTGAGTATTTGGAGCACTATGCCTTTTCTACTGAAAATATTAAGCAGAAGGAACCACTGTATGAGTTTTCTTTAGTAAATTTGTCTTTTCTTTGGACTCATACAACTCCAAGTACAGTGGCTCCCCTATCTATAGCTTGGACCCACACTTGTGACGTGAATATGAAGACTAATAACTACACAATCTGGTTCTGAAATTTATTCAGTTGTAACTAGATGCAGGTGATCTGGAGGAAATTATTGTAGGACATATTATGGTATTGCATTATTACAGCTCTCACAATCTTATGTGAAAGCATTTGTCAATAGCCTGTAGAAGGTAAAAATCTAGTTGCTTGCAAGAATTTTTTAATGATTTTTAAAGTCAGCAGTGATTCTATGCTCAAGGTACAGAAGCTAATGGCACCTACCTATGTGCCCCAATGTACTTTTGGGTAGCAGCAGCCTCCTACTAGGTAGAGATCCCGGCTAAAAATTCAGAAGTTTCATGCTACAGATTGTTGTGTGATTGTAAATATCTGAAATAACTCTTAACCCACTGGAAAGAGCTAGTGACTGGTCATTATTATTCCAACCGAACTTTCTTGCACCACGTAGAAGTTTTATCATCTCAGAAGCTAGTGAAAAGTTTGTCTTCGCAGGCACAAATATAAACCAACAAAAGAGAAATCAGGGAAATGTTTAAGAATCTTTTTACTCCCTTGAATGCTTATCCCTTTTCTTCAGTCTACAGTAGGTCTTTTTTCCATAATACACAATACATCCAATTTTCTCTCTTCACTGATTAACACATTTGAGAATTATTGTGTAGGAAGAAAAAAAAAATCTGCTATTTGAATACCAAGTCACAGAAGACAAAGTCTGCACTCTGAGTATCTACTCAGGGGACAGGTACTTTCTCCACCTTTCAGAGGTCAGCAATGAATGGTGTGAGTTTTAGGAGTATAAATGAGTCTATGTATAAGAAATCTTCCTTTATTCTTTTTTTTTTTTTNAATTGATCTGGGTTGCAATTTTAATTTCAACAGGGCTGCATGGAAAAGCAAATCTGAAAAAGAAGCTGTCATAAGCTGCATATCATTATTACAAATTCATATGATCAAGACAGGGGTTTGGAAGTCTAGCTGCTGTAGCTGCAGTAATACCAAAGTGAATTGTACTCCATGGAGGAAACATGTCAGGCATGTAATCCTGTTCTTCATTTAAAGTTTCTTTCATCAAGAATATTAAATAAATAGGCTGTAAACTGTTGAAGTTACCCCGCACTCTTGCGCAGCATCCTGTAAGGAAAACAAGCACTGAAGAATGCATACATGACCCCAGCAATCTGTACAAGTTGCTTTCTAAACAACCCTGAAAACTTTGTCTCAGCTCCATGAAAAACAAAGATCAAGAAGAATAACAAATATACAGGTTTTAATTGAATTTTTTTCTAAACAGAGTTTGCTGGTATTCTGGCAATCCTATCGTGGTTACCAGTGTGTTACTATTTTAGAAATAATAATAAGCTATTCAGGCCTGATGATCCTATGCTGGGAAGTTTTAAGTTCCAAGGTACCTTCCTCTATCAAGGCAAAAAAATCATACTCAGCCGAAGTCCAGGTTATCAGCTTCCCCTATTACAGTGTGTGGTGTGATTTTGCTCCATGGTGATGCAATGTTGCAATGATTTATATCAAAGCGAGCAAACTTCAAGCTGAAGCTGCAAAAAATAGAGGGAAGGTCAGTGATAGGAACTGCTAAAATGTTGCGGTTTCTCTGAAGCTGCAGAGAAACCCACTATGAACACTACAAAGCTGAGAACGTTTCCCTAGTCTTTGATTTCTTATTTTTGAAAGGCTGTAATGGAGCCAGCAGGTAACTTAAGACAATCAGGGAATGTTTTAGCAGAGATATCGTATATCTGAATTTCTTCTATAGCTTGGTACTATCTATACATTCCTTCACTTGTGAAAAGACAGAGAGTTGCTGCAAATAAAACTAAGGTCTCTAGAGGATAATCATGTAAGAGAGTGATTATGATGTACAGCAATTATTTACCTTTCTACAGCTGTAGGTTGGTATTAATAACAATGGAAAAAGCAGTCAATGACAATAACATCAGATGAAGAAACTGCAGCTACCTAGGTGTTAAAAAACTGACTGGAAACATTCAATACTTTGTTAATCAGCAGAGGTGGAAGAAAAAGACCTGCTCTTTTCTTCCTTATTTTGCCATGCTTGAAAAGTGAGACAAGCAAAATTATTGTCCAGCCGCCTGAACCTCTTAGATAAATTCTGTTCTTGGAAAGTTACTCGTTTGTGCCTAAGGACCAAAGTCATCCTTAGTGTTGTGGCTTAAAACAGACAGCAGACTGAAAGTGTTTTCTAAGGGCAGTTTCATGACATGGGGTTCTTATTTCCAGTGCTTGCCTTAACCAAATGGGAGCAGCAGAATTTGGTGTCCCTGGTACTCAGAATATTCTGAGTTGGAGAAACCCACAAGGATCATCGAGTCCAACTCTTAAGTGAATTTCCCATAGAAGGATTGAACCCACAACTTTGGTGTTAGCACCAGACTCAAACCAACTGAGCTGATCTCATGTAATGGCAGGCAGAAAAAGGAGAGGAGCTGTGTGATCTCCAGCTCTTCCAGTCTACCTGTGTGGACCAGTTGAGCTGTCAGGGACAGCCTCCCTGTATCAATCCTTATCAACCCCTTGGCTATTTGAGATGTCAAGTTCCTTTTTAACTCTCCTCAGTTTCCACCTTTTCTATGATTTACTACTCAGTCATTCTCTTCCTATCTTAAATTTCAAGGCAATATTTCTGAAACTCCTCTGACATCCTCTTCCTGGCAAAGCTTGGTGAGACTCCAGTCTTCTTTCTTGACTAGCTGATCCATTTCAGAGTTATCACCTGTTAGCTTTTTTCCCTCTGAAATGATTTACTTTTAAACTCCTTTCTCTGTGAACCAGCTATCAGACACTGGAGGGCCCAAAAACTATCAGTAAGCTGCTTTTTCTCATTCTCATCTCACTATCTGTGTGGTATAAAATCAGATAGTGGAAAGGGGGTAGGCAGCAGAGGAGACCTCCCTCATGTGCCCTAAAAATCTTTTTACAAGCAAATGGTATGAGACTACAGCGCATATTTATTCATACACACCTTAGCTAACTGAATTTATGTTAACAGTGGATTTTTTACAATGATTTCACCATAATCAGGATTTTTCGCTAGAACAAGGTAACTAAACAGATTTTATGTTAGTAATGAGTATGTGAATTTTAAAATGAACTTTCTACCAACCACTCTTTCCCGTGTTCTCAAGGCAGCTAGGAACAGAGTTGCTGATTTCACCTTTTCTTTTACATTTAAAGGCATAAGAGAGAATTTTGTTGATCTCTTTAATAAAAACAATTCTTAGGACTTGATATCATAATTATTGGAAGCTGAGGCTGTTGTTAAAAAGTGAAATGATGGTTCTGTGTTATTTAATGGCACAATTTAGTATTAGTTCCTTTTTGTTCCCTAAAAATCTCAATATTTACCTCTATTCAGTCTTTTAAACAACATAACAAATTCTTGAAGCTATGTTTTTAAAATATAAGTGAGCTTTTTTCATGCCTTTTATCCTCTGTGGAGTCATTTGCCTTACAAGATTACTATTAGTGTGACTTCTTGTATCTTCAATATATACTGTCCCTAGCAAGTTTAAAACAATTGGTCCTGTCAATACTATTTCAGGGTTTGTTGGTTTCAGGAAACAGAGTTATCACTGTAAGAGCATTATTGGTATGTTCATTAGGAGAAATAAATGTGCTTTACATCTATATTTATAAATTGTTCTGTGATGAGTCTGTCAGTACAGTACATGTAGAACAACATCAGAGCACTAAAATAATAATAGGGAAAATAGCAGTATCACCTTTATCTCTTCTAACAATAGTGTTGCTGAAAACTGGAGAAAAAGTGGGCAATCCTGCTCATGCTGTAGTGTCACAGCTGTCAGCAGAGGGGCACAAGAGTTCCTGGGAGGGCAGGGCTGGAAACACTGGGCTTTGGCTCGCAGTAGTCCTGCCTACAGTTACCAGGGTAAAGAACTATCCCAGCTCAAAATCTACCTGCCTGTGTTTAAAAGCCAGTGGGAGCAGGCCAGGTGTCAGCACTGAAAGGGGATGTGAAAAAGCAGCAAAACCAGTGTAAGCAGATGAAGGGTTTCCGAAGCAGCCACATAAAGCAGCCTGAGAAGTACATTTACCAACTCTTGACTCTTCTACCTAGAGACATTTGGTGAAGGTAACAAGGAGATATTTTTAATGTTATTAAAATATATCACAGTAGGAAGAATATGCTGGGAAAATTGCAATCTTCATGCTTTTTTTGTCTTCTGCAGGATGGTTGACATCCCTGGGAAAGAAGATGCTGGTGAGTCGGGGAAAGGGCAGAGGAACAGCAATGTTCCTTCCTGGTGGAAAGGCAGGCAGAAGCAGTGCCACAGCCAGTCTCCATGTGGTACTCTCAGCTCACACCCCAAGCAAACACCTGCTGAGAAAAGCAGGACCTTCTGGGAGCAGCATATGCACTGGGCAGCCCATGAGCTGATGGCTCGGATGATGGGAACATTTGGGGGTTTTAATCACGTCTAATAACAACCCAGCTGCCAAAGACAAGTGAGGGGACGGGAATGTGATTCTTCTCCACCCAGTGTTGCTGTGAAGCTAACTGTTGACTTCCATGTTAACAGAGCCAAAACCAGCAGACCCAGTTTTATAATGTAGTTCTAAGACGTAATAGCATGTTTGGTTTTTGTTTCTTTAATAGCAAAGCTAGGAAAGATGATCCTTTATGGAATTCTTTGCTAAAATGAAAAGAGCGCCAGTATTTTTCTTCCAAATAAATACATATTTGAATTTCATCAAACAGGTTCCTTGTAAAAATAATTATGAAAATAGATATTAGCTGAGCATGAACCAAACTACCCTTTGTTTACCTGAATTAGAAAAAGGATGATTAATGGTAATGAACGTGTTACATTACTCATTTGTCAAAGAAGATCAATAATGTTAAATACCCCAGGAATGTCACAAAGCTGCCCAACAATGCTGTGCAAGTTTTGTGAGCAATTCTAGTGGAAAACTGTCTACTGAAGGAGCCATTCCCACCCCTCCATGCACAGAGTTCTGCCTTCTGCTTCTCCCCCGTCTCCTCACTTAGTGCTGAGGAATGACCCCTGTTAATAGCGGAAAAAAATGAATCTAAAAAATAAGGATGATAATTTTTTTTTTTTGCTTTTGTTTGGCTATTTTGCAATTCAGATCATTTCTCAGGAGCAGGTATAGATACAATTAGGCAAAATATTAATCCCCAGAACGGGGATGGGGGAGGGTGGGGAAGCTCATCAGTGGTGCCCCTGTGCAGTGGAGGGAGCTGGGGGTTGGTGCTGGTGGGGCAGCTGCCTCTGCCAGCCCTTCTGCTGCCTGGGAAGCGCATGACACAGCCCAGGAGGAGAGGCCAGAGCATTGCTTGTGGCAACACTCTCTCCCCGTAGCTGTGCTGTAATTATTTCACAGTTTTTATGTTTCTGTGTGATGCAATGCAAATTCCTGGAGGCAGCAATACCTGCCATCGAGGACCAATTAGTGGTCATCTCAGGAGAACTCACGTGGTTGTATCCAGTTGTCACTGAGTCAGATCCAGAAGTGGTTTATATTATGACCAGGGATTTCTTTTTCCATTAAGATTCTTGAGATATTGGGAAAAAGTGACGTGATAGAGCCTACACATAGTTTAAAACACAATACTTAGAATTCATAGTAATTAAACGAATTTAGACAAGTAATCTTCTGGAAAACCTTTTCAGAGTTACGATAACACTCTGTAGATTCAAGAAAAGATTCCTTTAGTTTGTATAGAGGAGTGAGATACAAACTCATATCATCTTCCTGATATTTCACTGGTTCCCCTTCTCGTCCTGAGTGAGTTGATTTAACCTTCCCTTGGCTCAGTTTTCCCACCTACAATTTATGTACATTGTTGTTTAAGTACCTCAGAGACATATTTCAAATTTTAATTAGTGTTTGTAAAATGCTTTGGGTTATTTGGATCAAAGTGTGATTTATTATTCAGTAACGTATATTACTGTGTGGTAGGTGTGCACTGTGCATGATGCAAAATAGGGTGGCAGGAAATGCACTCATTTGTACTTCATTTATATAATCCGGTCTGTAAGATTCCCTTTCCTTGGTTTCATTTCCAACAAATTTTATCAAAGGTCTTTCAATTTTTCACAGCCTTGTCCTTAATTCTAGTACATTTTTATGTTAAAAAGACCTAAAGATACAAAGGGAAGGGATGACTAATACTCTGATATACTAATACTAACTGGACGCCTCCATATTTATTTTTTTACTGAGTTTTTCTTCCGTATGAACATGAATGTATGCATATCATACTGGCTTAAGGGCATCCTAGGATATGAGGCCTGAGTTCTAGGCTGTGATTTTGGGAGAATATGCCAGTAAGAATCCCATCCAAAGATATGGCAACAAACGCTCATCCCACATGCCAGGACCCAGAAACATGGAGCGCATGTGAACCTAGGACTGTGCAGGAATGGCAAATGAACCCTTCTAACGAGATTTGCTTTAACTGATCCATGTGATTAAGACCCAGCAGACTGGAACAAGCTGGGGATTGTATCTGTATTCTCAGAGACATAATTTGCCACTAGGAGTGTCTCCCAGGTGAGGATTCGGGTTTTAAATTAATCAACTTTGTTTATGTTTTCTTAATATGAGCAGATTTCTCTGCAAGTTGTTTCAACTATAGGTGTTATTCCACATGCTGGGAATCACAGTGAGATCAAGCAAGAAAGTCTTTCTGAGGTTCACTGCATCAAAGCCACCCTTCCAAAATATCTGGAAAGCTCAAGCCAGCCAAGCAAATGTATGTTATCCCCAAAAGCATCACTAAGGTCCATCTTATGCACTTACACCTTGATTTCTTTTCATCTCTGCCCTGTGCACATGCAGGTTTATTTCCTGCAATACTCATTCTGAGCCCACTTCTTCCTTATTGAGCAGCCAGCAAGAGAGCCAGAGGAGGATAATCCTATGTTTTTAGCTCTTTAAAGGAAAAAAAGCTGTCAGAAATGTGCATATTGGAAGGGCAGAATAGGATATCCAACGGTGAAAAGTGCACAGCATAACCCTTCCTGGAAAGAAACAAACAAGGGGCTGCTAAGAGTGAAATCTTCAGGAGAACAGCCCAAGGCTTAGGGGAGCTGTGCAAAACCAAGGGATGGGGGAAAAAGCCCTGCTGCCTTGAATGATGCTGTGAGTGGATTTGCCTTCAGTTGTGCTGAGACATCAAACATCAGGCTCAGAAAAGAAAAAATGTCAAACTGCCAGGGTGCAAATATGAACTCTTTATAAAATCAAATGGTAATATGATAGGATGACAAGGCACAGGAAAGCTGTGGAGAGCACACATAGACTTGCGTTCGTGCTTGCTGGGGCTGTAATGACATACTCTCCTGTGTTTTAGAGTACGTAAAATCTGTAACAATATAATTATAGCAAATTAGAACTCAAAGGAACTACTTTTGTTACTAGAAATTAGATCAACTGCATGATCTTGACAGAACTTTAACTGAAAGGATGACCTGTATAAAAAAAGAAAAAGGGGGGAACAAAATTACTGGGTGATGTTGATCACAAGATGGATTCGATATCAAGCACAGCATTTTATAGGTGAATTTCAATAACTGTGAATTTATTGAAATATATACATGTAAGTATGCAAGACGTATGCCCATGTGCCCCACAATACATTTGGAAATATCTGTCTCAGTTTTATAAAACACACAAAACTAAATGATTAACAGTGGGTTGAAAAAAAGCTGACACTGTTGAATTAGATAGTAATTCACTATGTCTTAAGACTTGAACTCAATTCTTACACAAGGGCCTAATTCACTGTATGGAGAAAAGGAAGAATTGCTCCAGACAGCAGGGAGGTCTGTAATATTCTGTTGTCTCTTTCTTTCCTGTCTCCAGGGTTTCACTTTTCCATGTGACCCTAAAGAGTGGACACAAAAGACATGTATTTGCTTGAAAGGTGAGAAATAAAATATATGTCTTGACTTTAAGTGGCTCTACACAGCACTGGTTCTTGAGTTTGATTTTCTTGCCTGTCCACAAATGTCCCTCCCTCAGTTCCTCTGCTATTGTGTTCAGTGTCACTTTTGCTGAAGGAAAGTGGCTGAAATGTCGCTTTAACCAAACATCTTGAGATTTTGGAGACAGGTCTGGACCTGAAAAGAGATTGATTCTCATGGGAAAAATCCTGCTGTTGGGCAAGGAGATGTAAATCACAACTGAGTTCCAAAATTAGTGAGAGAAGAGGTTTTTTTCCAAAACCGGTTAGGGGATAGACTCTTCTCCGACAGGCTAAGGAATGCAGCTTTACCAGGGCATGGGGCTGCACCACTCACGTGCATGCACAGGGGAGAAACTCTCCTGCTAGTACCACTGCAAGGGTAAAGCTGTCATTTGCTTCCCTTTCACCAGCGCCTTCCCAGTGTGTTCTTCACACTCATCAGTCCCCACCAGTATTATACAAAAATTCTCATTGTTCTCGTCATCATTTCTTTTAAATTTCTAAATATTTTTATTTTCTACTGAAGGAATTTTCCTGTGTGCAGCAAGGAAACCATTCTACACCCCTTGTAACGGGGCTAATGCTGAACTGTGTCAGTGAAGACAAGGGCTGATCCCACCAGGACCCACTTGCAGAAATGAAACTGCCCCGAAGTGTGGCTGCCTGCCTGCCATTCCCCACTGTCTAGTCCAAGCAAGGCTGTCCCTGTGAATGTAGCTGCTGCTTTGCATTTAGGGAGTTGAGTGCAAAACTCTGCGAGGAACTTGGAAATACTGAGGTGGTATAGAAACCTAGTGCTCAAGAGAAAGACCGGGGTGTTGCAGAAGACAGCTCCTTTAGAGGGTCTGAGGATACAAAGCATCAGGCTAAGTGAGGGGGCAGGAAAGCAAGTGTAAATGTAAGGTCACTGGTCCTGGGGACCAGCCGTGGCTGCCAACAGCAGTATGTTGTCCACATGGCTGCTATTACCTCCTGAGCTGGAACCAGTGGTGGAGCAGACTGGAACTCTATGCCCTCTCCAAAAGCCTGCTGTGGCCAAGACATGGCCAGCTGACAGTGGAATGTACCAGTTATACACACAGCAAAGGACGGATTGACCAGTGCCTGTACCTCCTCTTGGCCCACATTTCAGTTTATATTATAGCTCCTTTCCTACACCTTGCCCACTTAAAGCAGTCATTACTCTTTTTTTATCTCCTAACTATACAGACAATTTTACCTTCTGAATATTATATGGCACTGTCAGTACCCTGTAATATTTTTGATTTCGAGAGCTTTTCCTGAACCTTTTAATTTCCAAGACTAGAAATCTTATTCAGATTGTAATTCACTCTTTAAAAGTCTCTACCTGTATATTCACTGCTGTGATCCAACATATTTCACTCTTGCATATCTTCCTAAATTTTTCTTCAGAGTTCAGCTTTTTTTTCTTTTACCAATAGCCATTTTCTTTAACAGGGAGTTTTAATGTGCTGAAGAATAATTTGAATAGTTCTTTCAGGTTTGGGGAATTTTCAATTTTTTTTTTCCTTCAGAAGGTGCTGGATAGATTTGCCATGAGATGATTCTTAGAGGATATGTGAGAGCATCATCTGACACCTGTTGAACCAGTCACCTTCCTCCATGTGTCCTGCTAGAAACCCAAGCCCAAAGGTAGATCTCCTCTGAGATGGTGGTAATTTCCAGTAAGCAGATTTAGAGAAAAATAGTATTTTTTTCTTCTGTCAAGGCTAGCCTGAAGAACGGAAGACAGCCTTCTTTGTTTTTTTACCCCACTGGTAGCAGTTCCTACCATTTGCCCTTACATACAAGTACATGCACACTAATGCGCATATACATATAGTTACATGCAAGAAGAAACAACTCTACTAAAAGCTTTAACAATACCGAGGAAGCAGTCACCTGTAACTCTGCTGTCTAGTGAACTTGAGTTATTGTGATGACTGATCACTACTGCTTTAAGCCATATGCTACGCTGAGAATCTATATTTTATATCTTCCTCTATTGAATATTTAAATTGTCATCTTATTTTTGCAATGAAAAAATTTTTAATGTAAAAAGCAGTAACGAAAATAAGGTAATGATTGCTCCTTGTATCATCCTTGATATCTGTTACCTTTATTTTCAAGTGGCTGACAAAAAGCAGACCTGTTTCACCTATATTCAGAAATTGGGGCCAGAGGGTGAATCACGTTAAGGTCAGTTACTGTTGGCAGTTTCCTAGGGACGGCTTCTGTCCTAGATGTTAAAACAATCTTAGCTGAGGCTGGAGGTCTTTGACTAAAGTCCCTGAGAAGTGGTGTTGATGACAAAACTCTTGGAGCATGTCCTCTGCCAGGAACGCTTTGCTAGGACATTCCCCACTTCCCTTGACTGCTTGCACTCCCCCAATCAAGGCAGCTCATTGCCCTCTTGGCTGCACTTGAGGAGCATTTTCAGGGGTGGCTCTGCGAACCAGGTCACCAAAATGTGCTGGCCAGAAGAGCTGAGAGGTTTGGTGGTGGAACTGGGTCCATTCACCAGTCTGGTTTCATGGGCCATGATCTGCAGAAACAAAATGGGCAGCACCTGAAGGGGGAGGACTCAGCCACTGGGGGCTGTGAGCCACAAGTTCTTCCCACCAGAAAAAATGTCTTTGCCATTGAAGGAAACAAATCATTAGGTAGAGAGTGAATAAAAATAAAGTAGGAAAGTCAGGGCCTGTATTAGTGAATATTACTGATCATGGTGATTGCCTTATCTGGGCCTTGAGGTCAGTCTAGGGCTGTGCTTAACTTTCTGCCTCTTGTTTTGCACAGAATTAATTGGCATCTACTCAGCAGTTACCATTTCTTCCTTCCTGTAGTTAAAATACTTGTATATACAGTAGTAGTTACTCAGATGATTTAAGTTTCTTGTCCTTTCCATTGGAGGAGTGATAGTAGGAGAGGAGGAGGAGGTAAAGAGTGGATTTGATCTTTAAATTGAACTCCGCAACATAGGAGATGTTGTAATGCTTGGTTGATGACAGAGCCTGGAGCGCAGGACAACTCACTCTTTGCCCCTGAAATGCTATCAGCCGTCTTTACTCCTCCTTCCAAAATAAAACACAAAATAAATAAAGCTTCCAGCATCAGTAAACTTCCCGCTGTTTGAACTGGCAGCTGGCCAGCTCATTTGGACTGTTCTCCCCACTGGCATAAAACACCCACCCAAGGAAGGAAAAAAGGGTGAGAAGGCCCCTATGATGGTATGTAAAAAATGCCTTGCCAATTTTCTGATTTGAACAATATAACAGGAAATCTTGGACGTGGTATTTAAAAACAAGCTTGCTCACACTCTTTTATAACTCTTTAATTTTCTTTTTTTTTGGAATGTTTATCACTTAAAACCATGCAATCACCCATCTGAATGAATACAGATACAAAACCCCACTCCTCATTTGAAGTTTTAGCTGGGATTCAGGAAAATAGGGAGAAAAAGTATCTGTACATCGGTGCAGTACTTTTCTGGGATTTAGTCTCCCTCCTGGAGACCAGAGCCACATGTGTTTGGATTTGATGGTGTATCCTTTGGGGTTCCGTGTCTAAATTCACAAATGGCACATGCAGTGATTTGAGCTGCATTTTCACACTTATAGGTACGTATCATTCATTATGGAAACATCCAGACTCTGTCCCACGTGTTCTAGAAATTAAAAAAAAGACAGGTCTTGCAAAAGGACTGGCTGTACAAAGGATATTTTCTGAATATGGATTTTTATGCAGGGACTGTTGATAACCGTTAGCAATTAAAAAGCATTTGATGTATGTGATGAAAACATCTACCTGGGAGGTTTGCCCAGTGTCAGCTATCTTGAGACTTGAACCCAGGTTACTGTCTGTACATTTCAGTCTGTGTTTCTGGATTTACACAGGTGAAATGTTGACCTAGAAGAATATGGAACAAACCACTACAGCTTTAAGCTGCAGAGGTTTATAAAAAAAAAAAAAAAAGAAGAAAAAAAAAAAGGCAGAAACAAAGGCAAGCAGATGGCTAAAGATGAAGGTCACATCAGATTGAGAAGTTTGTCAAAATGTGATGACATAGGTAATCTGTAAACTGTTATTGCACCTAGCTGGAGGTGCTGAAAAACATTTTGAAATTACAAAAAACACTGGAGTCACCAGCACACAGGCAGGAATGATAGCCCGGAGTGGTTCTGCTCTATGGATGAATGCCAGATGTGGAAAGCGACATATCTGGAATTAATGATATTAAACATGCTTTTCTTTTATGCTCAATAATAACTCTATTATGATTGATACAAACCGCAGACACTTTATCTAGTACAAATGGAATCGTCTGTCATTGACTATATTAAATCATCAATTTCTGCATGATGAGGATCGTTTAGGGTAACTAATCATCTGTCTCGTTCTGAAGTCTTTAAGGCTGATCAGATAACGTTTTGAATACTGCCTGAGCAACCATGACAATCTAACCCTTCCATGTAAGGATTGAGAGGGGCCCATTATGCCGTCAAAGCCTGTGGAAATATCACAGCTCTTTCTCTACATAATACCCTGCTGTAAATAAATCACTCTCCACCGCAAACTTTATTGATCACAAGCACTTCCATGCTTGTGTCTAGTGAAGTCTCTACAGAATAAAATGCTGCTTTATATTTTGTCTTGTCAAAATATTAAACGGCTCTGTCAAGCGGAGTCAGGCTAGCAGTGATGGTGTAATTCTGCTGTAGCCCTTCTCATTCCCTCTTTCTATCTCAGCTGCCAAGCTTACAAAGCAGGATTTTTTTTTATAAACTTTCCAATTATAGTCTCGTAAGATTATGAAGCCTTAAGATAAAGTGTCCTAATTTAGAGTGGTGGAGTACTGAACCACTAGACAAGAGCCTGTTAGATAAAACATTTCTCACAAGAAAAAGATAACCTGGCTTATTTATATACACAACATTAATGGGCAATAGGAGATAGCCTGGAATATCCTTATTATTTTACCAAGTGAGATAGGAGAGAAATATTTGGATTAATTTAAGCTCAAAGTGTTTATTATTTACAGACAAAAAAAAAATAAAATAATTCCCTCTTATTATGAGACAAATGTACCAAAGGAGGAAACAGAAATTCCAGGTTAGCGGAATGCTTTGCATTTTCATACCCTATCGTTAGTTTGTAATTCTGTAAATAAGATAATGTATCTATAGTGATACAGAAGCGCCGTCATGGTTTAAGGCGGGAAGGGGGTGCTGCCGCAGCCTCCAACTTCAGCTCACGTTGTGTTTGTCATCAGATGGTCTCCCTTTGACACTGCTTATCCACACGGAGCACTGCCCTTTTATAACATCCTGCGAATCTCGGCGGGGAAAACCTGGGGTCTTGCGGAGCTTTGCAGAGCACAGCCCGGGCAGATTGTAAGGGGGTTTGGGGCTGTCCTTGGGAAGAAGCTGGAGCGCTTTCAGGGCTGCTTGACGTTGTAATAGTATTCACCACCTCAGGACTGCTGAATCTTAAGCTCTGTCAAGCATTCCCATATGCTTCCCACTCCAGGAAAGGCAGAATAAGAGCTGAGTGGTGCCATAAAACTCTAACCTGTGCTGAAAATAAGGCTGAAACACAGAAACAGGGAGCTGACAGTGACTTCCTGACTTCTGGGCTTCTCAGGGAATCGGGGAAAATCCGGTCTCAAAATCATCATGTTTTATTCCCTTCCCTGTTTGATTTTCATGCAGGTAGAGTTTTTGTTCAGGGAGCATAAATGTGGAGTTCACAACCAACCTTCTCTCTCTCGGTCGTCTTTTTTTTTTTTAACCTTGTGACAAATCAAAACCCATATTAGGTGAGAGAACGGCAGAGAGACCATCTGCAGAGGAAGATGGGCAATTGTGAAAAGAGGTCGGGGACAGAAGAGGGAAGAAGGAGCAGCAGAGCCAGGGGTCAGTGGAAGGACACAGGCCGTGAGTCGGAGGTGTAGCCACTCACCCCACACGTAAGCTCCTTTCACTGAGGCAGCGGGGAGCGATCACTCTGAAAAGCACCTACCACAAGGAAGTCCTGACTCTGCCTGTGCGTTACACACATGACTGAAACAGAGACATCAGTCTCAAAACGAAAGCAGGCAAAGTGAAGTTACTGATGTGATGGGCACTCGACAAGGCTCTTGAGCAGGAGTGTGCTGGCTGTCCCCATAGTGACAGATGCACCATCAGATTCCCTACACTGCATACACAATCACCCCAAATAGTTCTTTCATATGATTATGATAAAGGAAATTTTCTTTTTAAATGATGCTAACCAATAAGTATTCCAATAACCTAACATGGATAAGGGCACTAGCTGATCCAGGTTACACTGCAGGAGTCTTTAGAAGTCCTAAACCAGACTGGTCACTCTCTCTTGTTCTAGCTTGTCCTGGTCTACGAATTGCTCCCTTCCAAAGGGCACTGAAAGATTCCTTTACAAGACTTCATCTTCTCCTTCTTTATTACAGTTAATTGTAGACAAATTAGGGGAAAAGTCATGAGCCTCCTACAGTGCTAATGGCAATAGTTAATGTCAGGAATACAGGCTATGAAGAATCAGTTGTTTAGTAAAAAAATTCATTTAATTAATTTAATAATAAATATTTGTAAAATCACTTTGCTTATGGAATACTTAAAAAACACAGCAAGTTGTGAAATTCAGTGATTTCTCCATTAGCAATTACTATCACTCTGAAGTGAAGAAAAAGTGAAAGGGCATCAGTAGTTGAATACTGTGCCTGCTCCCAATGCTTTGATCATCTAAAGAAATAGTATTTTTCTGTCTTTATGACTTTTGCCTTTGGAAGCAAAGAGTTTCTGCTGCTTATCTCTCCATCTGAGAGTGTTTGTATAGTTTTAAAGTCTATTTAATTTGGGGTTCTTTTTGCCAATATTAAGGGGGTTTGTTTTTCTCAGTTGTCTTCATGAAATGCCTCATTAATGAGCTTATGGAAGAAAGATCCCAAGCAGCGTAATACTCAAAGCATGTCGAGATTGGTCTCATGCCATTGCCTTCCTTGCTTTAAGCAGCTCTCCCAAGCATGTTATTGAAGATCAGCCCAAATGTCTTCCAAAAAATCCCATCTCTTCCCCACTGAGCCTGCAAGAATTCAGGAAATATGCAGCTCTCAATTAGTAAATAAAACACTCGATTGCTCTTTCCCAAACTTTGTGTGTTCATGTTTCATCTGCATTCCTAAGAAATTAGGACTCCCTGGAATACCGTTACTTGCTTCCTCTGCTCTCTTTATGCAGTTTTGACAAATAAAAGTCTACGAGCCAACCTTTCTTTTGAGATTGATTTCCAAAGGAATGGACTTTAAAAATAAGAATACTCCATAAATATTATGGAAGAAGTATAAACACATCTGTAACTAGCACACTGATTTGTCTGTTTGCGGATGTTCTAGTATAGTTCTAGATCATAATTACAAATGCATAGCAACAGATCTAAAAAGAAAGTATGAGCAGTGTACTCATTATTTAAAATGATCATTTTTATAAGTATGAAAAAATCAATAAGCAGTAGAGTTTGCATGAAATGCAAAGGGAACCTTTTCTTTATGCAAATGGAGTCAATGTAATTAACAAAATGCACTGTGACTTTCTTCAAGTTGGAACTAAACTACACTGCTAAGAAAAATTGGATAAAAAGAAAAGAAAAAGGTATGACTCAAAGCAGGCAACTATTGGTGACTAGACAATCCAGTCTCAAAGAACTCAAAGAACTGCTTTTCATGGCTGAACAACTTCAGAATCAAATTCCTGGAATACAATAAACAGTTTCTTTACTTAAAACATGCTTCCATGAAGCAGTTTGCTCTCTCTTTAGCTTTCATTACCTTTGTGGATATGGTTTTTAGGAGGAAGAAAGGAGGGGAAGTGAAAGACAGAACAGATCCCCCAAGAGTGGTGTGGTTTGCTCAAAAACTCCAGACCTTGAAAATCTTTGCATACTAACATCTGAAACAGGTGGTCCTGGGATCATTTTGTGAGCATAAGTTGCTGTGTGTCGACCTTATGCTCCTGAGCCTTCTCAGATGTTTAGCCAGGAGGGATCTGTCTGATGGTGTGTGATTTTTATTTATCTTCCAGCTAAATGCAAAATGGTCTTAATGCAAAATGCATTCAGGGACAGCATGGGGAATTGTGACACTCCCTACAGAACTTTTCCACTATAAACTAATAAATAGATTACACTGATTTGTGTAGTTTTTCATCTGTGATTGCTAAAATGTGGATAAAAATCTTAATTTTAATATTTAATGATAATCTTCATTTAATCAGCAATCCAAGCATAATTTATTGGAAACCTCATAGACTATTGTGAGTGGAGATTTTCTGTGCCAGTTACTAAGGGCAGAGAATAGGCAGGTACCTAAGAAAATAAAATGAATTCCCATCAATGGAGCGCAGAAAACTAAAGAGAGAGGGGGAAAATGCAAATAGCACTAGTGGGTAAAAGCACGGGTATTGCTTCACATTTAATGACTGACTGTGTTAAGGACCCAAGTCATCTCCTCTGGCCAATCATTAACTGCTTGGAAATGTCCTCCCTTTAGCTCTTATTGTTGACAACAAGTTACTAATACATATTTAACAGTATTCATTATTTTTTTAACTGCTTCATAGCAGCATGAGTGAGAGAACAGGAGCAAATGAAAACTGCATCCAGCAAGCTCTAAGACCCAGAGGGGAGTGACACCACAGAGCTCCATTTTCTCCAGAGCAGCTGTGGTGCTCACCCACCTCACGTCAGCACACAGCCTTGTGCTGTGCTCCTACATGGCCAAGTGGGTGTCTTATTAGAGGTGCCCACTTCAGCGTATATGACCAGGCAGATGCAGCAGAAGACCTTTTCTTTTTAAACATGAGCAGGGCAGATTTAAAGGGGCGTTGACCACACAAACTCGTATTTTTTGCTTTGTAACAATGCCAGATAACAATGTTGCAAGGCAACATGCGCAAAGCTATCTGGGGGTTTGTTTCTTAGAGTGTTTTGGGGTTTTTTGTTTGTTTGTTTTTCCTTCCAACTCTGTCCTTTCAGTAGGTCTTCACCATGGTTTTGAGAACAGTTGGAATTAGGAAAACAACACTACTGGTGTGATACAAAAATACATTATTTTTAACACAGGCTGTCATGAGTCAAAAAGTTATGATTCCTCAAAATTATATTAACTCATTTCCAGCTGGATCAACAGAAATGCACCAAACAGACTAACTTGCAGGGAGTAAGTGGCCATGAGCCTGCAGGCCTGCCCTAATGGTGTGTATGTCTCACATTGACTCAAAAGATCCGTAGGCAGAATTTGTTATCTGAGGAAGTGAAAGTAGTCAATTTATTGCAGTTGGATCCTCAAAAACAGATTCACAATTATCAAATAACAGAATCTGTTAGTTCTGCTGCCTTCAGTAAAATAGCAGATCTCCATGGAAATAGGATTACAGGAGAAACCATATTAGATTAGTGTTCATCTGGCTCAATTTCTTGTCTCTGACAATAGCCAGTCCTTCAGAGGATGGTGGCACAAATAGAGCATTAAATGCACATGTTTTTTTAGTCTAAATGTATAAAATCTGACTATAAAGTCATCCTGTCTTTCTCCTATTCCTTGCTTCTTCCTTTCACTTTCCTCTTTGGCCCTTTGTCTCCTAAGTGTGATGCTTTATGAATTTTGAGCTTAACTGGGAAAGTTGTTGAATATTTGAACAATCTCTGAATCATGTGGGACTGGTAACTGGTGTCTGGATTGTAAAACCTTGGCACAGGGCATTTCTTGAGGCTCGAGATTTGTCTCTTCCCTTGGAGTGCTGTTGTGGCTACAATGCCCAACATGCTCACCTCTAGTATTGCTATTTTGGATCTGTAGACTAGTAACTCATAAAATCTCACAAAAAATTTCTATACATTTATAGAGTCAACAATCTTCAGGACTGATAAATAATACTGAACACATTTCCTGAAGACAGCATCTAATGCTACTGATAACCCATACCTCAAAAACTTCCCTTGAAGTCCCTTTGGGCCAAACATCTGGGCCCTGATGTTTGGTTGTGACTGATGGTGGTAAACCAATCAGTGTGAGGTGCCAGTGAGGAGGTCAGACATGTGCTACGTACTGTGTTTGCACTGCAAATATCTGCTTGCCTCATCTTTGGTCCACAGGTTATGCTGGGAAACAAAACACATTGCTCCCAGAGCATACCTCCTTCTCCAAGGAAAAAAAAGATGCTATTTGTAATTTTTACTATAAGTATTTTTCTTCAGTGGAAAAAACAGGTGAAACAGATTGTGGCTGGGTCTGTAGATATTTAAGATATACAATAATGGTCTCACTTTAGGGCAGTCTTTGAGACCCTTTTCTTTGGGGGATTTTGTTTTTTAAGGACTGGGTGCGGAAGTTTATCTCTTGTGTGCTCCTGTAACATACACTTGACCCAAAGCATATGGAAGAACTGTCCCCTGTGCTTGCGTTGAGACCTCATTGATCAGTAGTTTAATGCAGAACAAAGAGACCATGATGCACACACTGGGGGCTGTAGTACCACTTGCCCGAGCAGCACACTGGTTAATTGTACGCAGCAGGACATCTTATATGCTGCCAAAGGATGTTGTTGGAGTAGCTATGAAATAGTAACTTGAAGAGTTAGTGACAAATCAGTATTACCTTCTGGGCTTAGGCTGAGGAGAAAGGGCAGCTCCTTATGGATTTTGCTTTGTTCTCCCTAAATAAAACCTCTAGATTCAACAGGGTAATGTTATGTATTACCGATGCATCTGTTTCTTCCTTGGTAAATAATATTTTAATTCCATGTGTATCTAATGTTTTAAAGATAAGTCATTAAAGAAACAAATTTTAATTCTAGATTTCCACAGACTTACTAGGATTATAATGAACTAAAACATAATGAAGAATAGCCTGATTAAGGTTATTAAGAGGTTATATCATCTTTAAGCCATACCTCTCTTGAAAAAGGCTCATGAAAGGAGGAGTGGCTGTCAGCTGAGACATCTGCAGTTCGATTAAAAGCATGAAAAAAAAAAAGGCACAAATACTTTCCCACCTGGAAGGATAAGACAAAGACTTACTGTCACTAAATGCGCCAAAAAGTCCTTGTCTTCTCTGCCACTTAAGCTTGAGAATGTTAAATTCATTTTTCACACTCAGCTATGAATGAAATAGGGAGAAATTATTATGATTTCTTCAGTTGTTTGAATACTAGAAAATGTTTGTAATTAAAGCTATTAACACATCAGAAATGAGAGGCTTTTATATTGAGAAACAGGACGTTTGTTATTGTCAGCTAGATTTCTCCAGGATCTTTGTATCATGCTGAAGTAATGGAAAACTAGTGAAAATCCACTAAACCAACCATTCTGCTATGCATGCAGAGAGCCAGCATCTCTTATCAAGCCTCATCCATTTATTAGAGCTTGCCAAATAAACTAACAGCTACATCAGTCCTGCAGCTGTTTTCAGGAGGCCACAGCTCCATGAACCTGAAACTTTGACTGCTGACAAGAAGTTGCTTGAAGCAGAAGTGTTATTGAGAAGCTGCCTTCCCGCAGCATCCCTGCTCCTGCTGCCACCTCCAGCTCAGCGCCTCCATCTGCCTGGCTGTACCGAGGGGCAGCAGTGCCAGCAGGCTCTGTCCACGAGGTCCAGCGTGCTGCTGAGTTTCTCATCAAACACCCCGTGCTGCGGGGACTCCTTCCTCCAAGTGCTGCAGACAGCCCTGGCTGTGAGTTTGACAGGCGTGCACTTGCCTATGTTTATAATGAAGATGCTCTTGGCAGAACCTCCACAGGTTGGGGTAAGGTGATTTCTTTAACCAGAGATTTAGAAGATTTTTCAGGAAAGCCTTCTTATCTTTTTCAGCATGTTTTTTAGATGAGGGCACAATGCTACTGTTGCCGAGATCCAGCTTCAGGAGAGGTTCCTGAAATATTTTTAGCCTCTGACTCTTCTCTCTGCACTTATAAATACCATTGATAAAATACTAGAAAAACTCCTTTTTAGTTTACATGTCCTTACCTAATTTTGCATTTCCTGCTGTAGGCCACCAGTTGCAGGAGCTGTACGTTGTGAAATACAGATACAATGCATTCCCTTGAGGGATGAAGTATAAAAGTAAGTTTCTTCCTTCTACTCTATTTTTGAACTATTTTCTTTTATGAATAAACACTATTGTAGCAACTCACTCTTTCCCTTTATAGCTGTGAACACTATTGTAGCAACTCACTCTTTCCCTTTATAGCTGTGACTGATAATGTTTACTGAAGCTGAAATGCAAACATAGTATTCATACCTCTTCCTAAAGACTTCAAGCATTCATCCTAATATTCTAGCACTTAGTTAGACTAGAGTATCAGACCATGTTCTAAATATTTTTAATGCTGCTTTTTTCAGTGTACTTCCAAAAAGGCTAACTACCTCTTACCCACATTAATATAAGTTATAGAGGCAGGAGACAGAGAAGCTGCCATAGCAGAAGAGATGACCAGAGCGTGTGACTTAAAAGCAGTATCTTATACCTTATGCACTGTACGTAAATCATTCATAGTTGTGCTTGGCCAGTTGTGCAACATCTTATCTGAAGGAAAAAATCACTTTCTGACTCCCACAGAGTATCATTTTATGCCCTAATGCATGAGAAAGCTCCACTGCTATTTGCTTAAGGAACTAATTTTATTCTTCCAATCTTTTACTTTACTCAATTGGAATTAAGTATTATCTGGAGTGCCCAGCAGTTGAAGGGTGCACATTTACCTGGCCTTGGATCTGGCACTGTTGGTGCATTCTGTGTAATTGCAGCACTTTATCCTGTTTATGAAAATGTTGTTTGCTTTTATCTACCAAGGGTGGCACCCAGGAATGCTACATTTATGCTTTAAACATAGACACCGAAAAAGACTCAGAAACGCTGAAGATGAGAGTACTCTTTATTGTAAGCATGACAGTAGCAAGTTAAAAAACTTCTTCATCTTTAGCCCTCAATAGTGGCATGCTGCTCTAGCTATAGGAAAGGCTGTGCAGGGGTAGGGAGCTGTGACGTTCCAGCTGTGCTCCTGTAACTCAGATATTTGCAGCTGAGATAACTAGTCCTCTCAGCTGTTCTGTGCTTTAGGAAAAACAGTGAAGCTAGCTGCTGTCTAGGCACCATGACTGACTGCTATGGACTGATCACATAACATCTTTTTTTTAGCAGTATTATTCACATGAATTGCTAACTTCAGCTGTGAGGCCGTGCAGGAGATTGCAGAACTCTGTCATCTCGCATAATAAATTAGGTTTAGTAAACCAAGCCTTAAAATAACTGTCTCATTTGAAACTCAGTCTTAGGTTTTCAGATCGTATTTTTTTACAAATTAACCTGAAAACACTGGTGGCATGAATAATGTTGAGAATGATGTACATTTCCTGTGCTATGGGCTAAATCTTCCATCCAGCCAACTGTGCCTGTGAGGGATGTGTATGCGGACATAAAGCAGAAATGCCTTGCCCCCGCAGCTCCTGGAGGTGCCTGGTATCTGTGTGCACTGCGAAGGCGTGGCTGATGCCAAGAGAGGGGGGACATATTCTCATGGAGCATCCTAGATTTTTAGTCTCTTCATCTCCCCTCTGCTGGGTGCAGGGTGTGGATACAGAGGCTTCCCTGATCCTTAACATCTTTGAAGTGATGCCAATCTGGAATGTAACTAAGCTGGCTTTTTCCTTCCACCTGTCATGTTTGCTCTGGATGCATCAGTCCAGAGAAAGGTGCAGAGGAGAATGAAAGTGGGGGCTTATGCACATCTGAAGCTGCTGTCTCCAGGTGCCCTTTGGGTCCACAGAGCCAGAACAGCACATTCATGATAGGTACTGGAATAGAGAGTTTTGATTTGCAAAAGAAACAAACATGATTTTAGCTAATGTTAGACACAGAGTGGCATTAAAAAGCTCTCCACCTGCAGTTAGTTAACATACTTAGTATCATACCATTATGCTTCCTGTTAAGAATATTTAAAAGCCTGGAGAACTCAGCACTTTTGCCTCCTAACACAGGAAAACACTTGAAATACAAAAGGCAAAAGGTCAAAACTCTTTAATTCTAATACCAAAGGACCAGAACCCCACTGCAATGAGAGAGTTGTTCCTTTTGTCATACTGCTTGTGCATAACGTATTTGTTCAGGCTACCAAGGTAATCTCTGTGAATTTTGGTTTGCATTTTGTGTTAAGACCCGAATCAAGACATTAACTTACCTCACTTAGGCCAGCAAGGACAACTGCCTTCATAACTATGTTGGTGGATAGGACACTTGAAACTCAGAGTGGTATTTAAGAAAAAAATATTTGAGGTGATGTCCCATTAAATGCTGCCATTGTCAATAAAAGAGCAAGTGCTGAGTCTGATTTTTATGGCTTTAGGAATGTTCCTAGAAATGCCAACTCAGTATGTCACTTTCAAACATAAAATTAGGCCTGGAATAGTAATACCATGATTTTATGTAATACTGACATAACACTGTGACAGAAAGTGACATATACATGTAAAGAAAGCCCAGGTTTTTTCTTACCTACCAGAATGTGTTATGCCCATAAAAAAAAATAATCGTATTTTAACTAAATTTCTGAAATCTGCTTGAACAACACTGCCAGGATATAGCCACAGGAGAAAGACACAAGAAGGGACTAGAAGCTGTTTAAGTAAAGCAGGACAATGAAAAGAAAAAACATTGTGAACCTACAGAAGGTTAATATATGCATCTATATTCATGTGGGTGGATTTTCAGACTTCATAGCAGAAATTGGTTTATTTTTCCTGCATTTTGGATAAGGAAAACACATATGATACTTCAAAGTTCAAAAAGAGACAGTAAAGAAAACTCTAATGTTTCAGAAAATTCAAGATCAAAAAAAGAGTAAGGAAAATGGTAAAATTTAACAAATTTAGCTGAATGGTCAAGATAATGGTTTGGTGTTGACAAATGTAACATAAGAAGAAATAATTTGAGCCACACAAATACATCATTATTGTCACTCAGAAGAAGACCTGTGCCTTCTACTGGGTGGTTCAATGAAATTCTCTGCTCTGTACAGAGTAAGGGTCAAAGAAACAAGCAAATTGTTAGGATGCAAAAGGATTGGGAGAGAAAAAATGCCAAAAATCTTATAATGTGATTAAATAAATCAGTGGTATGCCCTGACCTGGAGCACTACATTCAGGTTATCCTGTCTCAAAGAGAAAGTATCATAAGTAAATGAAGTATAGAGATGGGCAATGTAAATTATTAGAAGCATGAAAAGGCCTTTAAGACAGATTATAAAGTTTAAAATTATTTTACTGATAGAGAAGATGACTTAGATGGGCCACCAGTAATAATGGGTACACTGTATACAGGAGAGGTTATTTAGTAAGGCAACAAGTTAAGAATAAGTGCAATGAAGTTAGTCATTACGTCAATACATAATTTTCCTCTGGAACTCATTGCAAGTTGGTGGCCAAGACTTCAGCTGAATGCAGACTTCAGGTAGACATGTATTTAGATAAACATATCACCTGTGCTGCAGACCATAAGACTTAAAAGTTTTTTTAATAATTACAGACTACTCTAAGGGTGAACATTAGCCTAATTTTAAGTGAGAGAGCTAAGAAGAAACCTTTGCTATGAGCAGGTTATTTCATCAGTGCTTACTACAGGGGTGCCGGCACCTCTCCCTGAAACACATCTGGTACAGGCCACTCTCAGAGAGCATATCTGAAGAGATGGACCACTGCTCTGATCCAGTGTGTCAATTCCTATGTTGAATCAATGATACAGAGATGAAAGGTTCGATATCCCATTATCAGTCTCTTGAACCATCCAATTCTCCTCCTCTTCCCCATTCAGTTATTGATTAAATTAAATGCAGCAAGGTAAATGGGGACAGGAAAGAAATTCCTTATCTTAGCAGAGCTCTTTGTCCACGTGCTTTAGTCTGCATTATAAGAAGATGGTAGCCCCAAACTACCGAGCAATCTGCAAACTAGATTTATTCACAACAGCCTATCCACACAAGGATCTTATTATTTGGTTATTATTTTTAAGGTCATTTAACTTTTTATTATTTTTAGACATATGAGTATGCATTTGCTGCTCATTACATGCTGCAGTTCTGGGGCAAAAATGAGGCACAAAGAGACTGTGAAGGACAAACCTCTACCATTCATCTGTACACATGTGCCATGCTGAACGCTGTATGTTTTGGGAAGATTCTCTGTAGATTCACCAATCTAAAGAAATAATGAGCTTAAAGCAGTGGAACCTCTGAAAACAGTTGGCAGTTAGATAATGAAGGATATGCTACCGAATCCAGAGATCTTGGTGGTGGGGGATGAGTGATGCATATAATGAAAAGAAGGCTGAAGTCGATCACCTTCCCTGTTAGTATAAACACGTAAAATGTAATTCACTGTGATGATGGTGGTGGTGCATTGCATAATAAATTATGCGTCTGGATCATAAAGGCAATTTTTTATGATAGAAAAGTTTAATAGAAAATGTATGTAAATGAGCGTAACTTGCCAAATGATGTTTTTTGACTAGAGTGTTAGAGGAGACAGTAATATCTTTTCCAGCACATTTGCAAGTTGAGCTGAAAAATGTGAGCGAGTTCCACTTTTCAATTTCGCTCACATTTTCAGACATAGAGGGATAATAGATAGTTAAGAGCTGTGTTTTATTGCTGCAAAACTGCTCAACATCATGCAAAATTTTTGAAAGTGCTATGAGTAGAAGTTAGTGGTGAGGCAAACGTGGCACAAATCACAGATTAATAAAGGAGCAGGATCCCGACAAGTCCTGTTCCAAAATTTCCAGGCCCTTGCATGGGCTCGAAATTGAGCTGGGGGGCTATAAAGGGAGATTGTCCCAGCAGAGAAGATCTAAGAAGCAGAAAGCTCCAGTGGGGGAAAAAAACCCCAACCAGAAAAACAAACGAAATACTGGACAGCAATATACTGGTGAGAGATGGGAGTCCTCTTGTGTTTCCCGCAGTCCACAAAGGAGTTATGTGAAAGGTGCTGCCAGGCTTTGGATAGCACTCTCAGGCAGGTGGTGTGATTCTTGGGGTTGCCCTGTGCAGGCCCAGGAGTCGGACTTCGATAATCCTTGTTGGGTCTCTTCCAACTCAACTGGTAGGACTCTTACGGATCTTCTCTTAAGATGAATATGAGGATTTGGAGACCTGTTGTTCAGACTGGAATGTCTTCATTTACCTAGGTTTAACTACTAATAAAGAAGGGAGCAGGATATTCTGGTGATAGTACAGGATGTGTTTGTGGGGTTTTTTTCACAGTGTTGGCCATACTTTGAGGAAATTTGTAGTGTTTTTCTTTTTATTTTTTTTTAATAGTTTGAGTGAAACATATTTGATTATATATATGTATGTATGTATGTATGTAAGTATGTATATAAAAAGGCAAAAAACTATCAATAAGGAACTTTTAACAAAGAAAGTATTTTTTCCATTCACCCTTCTCCACAGAGCTGTGCAAAATATTCCAACAAAAACTTGTGATTTGCTATAGAAAAATTAAAATGTTATAAAATAATTTGTTAGTAAAATTTACGCACTGTAGACAGCCAAAATACTGATTAAAGGCACCAAATTGACATTTTGAAACATAGCAGCTTGAATCAATGTTTTGTTTTGACATTTTGATGCAAAATGTAGATATTTTTGTGTGACATTTCCAAAGCAAGTTGGGATTTTTTGGGTAACAGTCCTGCAGAAATGTTTAATGATTCGACAAGCAAATGTTAAACTTTTAGAATTCCCATGCAACATAAATTCCATTGGCTGATCAGCTCTTATTCATGCCCTTTGAAGAAGAGCTGAGCCTATCAATACAATAGAAATCTGTATTTCCACACAAGAACTTTCAGTTCAAGTTTGAATTCTAGCAGTCTCACATAATTACCCTTTTTGGCAAATTCTGTTGAGAAACAGAGGGTGTAGTATATTGTCACTTAGAGGTATTTTGGAGGTAGCAGAAAATTAGAGAGAAAAAACCCCATAAAAATCATATTTCAAGAGGAATCTAGGAAACTAATTAGCTGAAACTGGAAGTAATTCTTTTTATTTAGTCAAATGCCATACTGCCCCTACCTAGACACCATGAAAATAAATCATCACAAAAGAATTTCATCTTTGTCTCAGTGCAGTGCATCGTTCATTTCTGGCTAGTGAATAGGTGTCCCAGATGCGGAAGCTGTTTAAAGCTCTCTTTGGCTGAAACCAGTCTTGTTACTAAACACCAAAGCTGAAGCACTGGTTTTCTAGAACTGCACACAGACCATATTTAAACAGGTATAAAGCACAGCAAACATCACATTTTTGCAGGAAAGTTGGTTTGCCCAGCTGAAAATGGGTAGATTTGGGCAATAAAGCAACCTATACCCTTAAGGAGGTGAACAGAGCAGAACATGCTGTTAGAGGCTGGAATCTCCCAGTTTGTTCACGAGTTAGATTTTGGTTCTAGTAATGACAAGGGCCCACGAGAAACTGGATTCTGAATTCTCAGTCTTTAGCAATTATTGACCTGAGAGGGAATTTGGCTGCCTAAACAGAATCACTCTGACAGATTTCTGGGTTTCATTCTGTTTCCTCTGTACAGTTACCTAAATTCACATAAATGAATGCAAAAATAAAAAACTCTAAATTTGAATATTTCTTTGGCAAAGAGAAGCAAAACCAAGCCATTTTCTGCATTTTTGTTTTCAGATATTCTCACCAGAGGCTGAATTGTTTTTTTTAAAATCTAAATCCACAATATGTTTGTTAAAAAAAAAAATAAAAATAAAAGAACCAACATAAGAGAGCAACAAATCTGCTAGAAATCCACTAGTAACGCGAAAAGCAGTACCAGCTGTGCTCTGCTGAAATGGTTAATAAGAAAAGGAAAAAAGAAAATTAGACCCTTTATTTTAGAGAGCATACATTTATGCAAAGAGGATGTTTAGCTGGGGGTGAAGCGATGAGGACTTGGCTAGTTATGAACTTGTAGAATAATCATGGAAAAAATGATGAAGTGCTCATAGTGGTATAGTAATGACATACATAAAGCAAATGTGTTATGATTAGATCAAATTGCAAAGAGAAATGAGTAAATGTTGAGAACAATGCCTTGTTCGATGTGTAAACAACACATCTCTCTCCTTAGCTGGTGGTGTTATAAGCAAGCAAGAGTTAAAAATACAAGAGCAATTTTTAGAGGCAACCTCATGACTGGCAATCAGTGCTAATAAGATTCTTTTCCTCTTGCAAGATTCACAGAAAGCCCTCAATCCATGCCGAGCACATTCAAAGGCAAGGGACTAAGCGCTCCCCTCACAGGTTCATTATCATTCGCAGGTTATCCCAAGCCAAGTGAATCAGGAAAGCAAATGAATTAGTGAGAATTAAGGAGCCTCTGTGGTCTGAACCCTCTCCAAATCTCAGCCAAGATGAAAGGTAGACGCTGATGTCTTGTGTCCCAGGGTTTTCAGAATTGGAGCCCCAGTGCCGAGCCGCCTCCTCCAGAGCCTTGCAGAAATGTGCAGGCAGTTAATGTTGCCTAACGTCTCCTGACCGTGGGTTCAGCCATGTGGGAAAAGTTTTACGAGGCTGCAAAAACCAAACCCCCTTTCACTCACAATTAATTACAGGAGAGTTGTTATAGCACCTCGCTGTCAGGCAGTCCAGTGAAAGCGCACTTTCTTCTCATCTCGCTCAGTAATAATCAAAGATACTCGGGTAATGTCTTAGCACGTAATGATATCAAACAGGGTAGTTAAAGGACAGATCTATAGCACAATGAAGCACTAACAATACTGTTTCATGGAAGCAATACCTTAAATGATAGGATTTGTGCCTGACATGGATTTGGATCTCCAGTGTTTTCCTCCCTTTTTTCATTTCTTTGACAAGCTTTTTATCATATACCTGCTTTTAATTGTTGTTACACAATGATCTCAGGGAAGCTATGGCCTTTAAGTACAATGGGTTGGAAAGATTTCAAAGGAAAGCAGTTTGTTTTCATTAAATACTTGTTGCTGTTAATTATATTTGATCATTATAAAGAACACAGTTTAATTAAAGAAGCATGCCTTCTAAAAAAAATGTTTGATTTCCAAAGGATAACAGTATATTTTTGCATTTATAAGTAGGGGGTGGAAATACCAACTGAAAAATGTGCGGATATATTTGTCTGTGTGTCTGTGTTTGCACATGTGTATAAATAAAATAGTATTGGTTTTGTGAGACCAGAGCTTTGATAGGAAAAAGAAATATATTCAAAAGAATTTTTCCAATTCTGATAATGAAATTATATTTAAACAGCTGTCTTGTATCATATCAGATGATACCTTTATGACTGTTTGAAATTACTTAACATACGTAATTATCTACATCACATTTGGCAAATGACATTAACCAGTGTTTTCACAGCCTAGGTTTGTATCAACATTTTCATCAGATATATTTCTCTACCATGATTTTAATGTCATCTCTTTCATGAATGTGAAGAGTTCAGTATGAAATTACATGTTTTTCATAATAAATGTATGGGTTTAATTTTTTTTTTGCAAATGATATTTTTTCAAGATTAGTTTAAAGGAAATTAATAGAAAATGAAGGCTAATAACTCTGCACATGTAACTGAAGTCTTGAATTCATGTGCCAATGTACATAATTGTTCCTTTAAACAATCATGTCGGAAAATTTTCTAGTTTTTACTTCCCCTCTTCATATAATTCCTGACTCATGACCTCCTATCTACCAGTCAGGCTTGATGTGCAAGACTGTATCTCATTTATAATAATCATGATCTTTACAGAGAGATCGATTAAAATATTATGGTTCTTTTAAAATCAGAATGCATATCAAACGAAGCCTCAGTTATAAAATAGAGACAAAACCCAGGGTTTTGCAGTCTCCTCAGTGTGAATAAGATGTTGCAAAAATCTCTTAATATTCAAAGGCAGTTAATCATTAAAGAGGCAAATATGTTAATAAGTTTTTATCACAATTGAAAATGCTATTAATGGTTCTCTGGATTACACTGTTCTACACACACTGCATTTAACATGGTTAACAAAATGATTCCCTGCTCTGAAATTTTTGGGTTTTCTTGAAAAGCACTCCCTCCAAAAAAATATGTAGTTTAAATAAAAAAGCTAAAATAATTTAAAGAGTTGTTTTCCTTTTAGTATGTACTCTTGTTATAAAAAGTATTTTAAAAGATACAGAATATTTTAATTCCTTCTCTTTTTTCACATAATACTGCCAACTGGAAAAAACCTCAACATTATTTAAACTGAAGTTGCAAATATCTGTCTGAGGCTTGAACACTGAACACTGGACAATCAATTTCTTTCTTTCCTTCTTCTTCTTTTTTTTTTTTTTTTTAGGGGTTTAGTGCGAGGGGGTGAGAAGGAGGGTGTTAGTAATCCCAGCCACTACACTGTTTGCAAAGGAAATGCTTTGAGACTTAAAGGAAAGATAAAGGTGAACTACAGGATAGTGTTAAAATTCAACAAATCTCATTCTTAATGCTTTAACATTGCAATGTTGTTCATTTCCTAGTGTCTTTTTTATTTGCACTGAGCCTTGTGCATTTGTACATGGAACACATTTTTCTGTTTTTTTTTTTTTTTTTTTATTAAATTAGATGAAAGAAACACTTCAATTGATATAATTCTACCCACTCTCTTCCTAAACCTCTGTATCGTGAGAGGATTTTATTAATTGCATTTTTTAACACTGCTCTTGTTTTTAATCAGTTTCCTCTAGGTTAGCTTATGTAGTGCTTCTAGCCAATTCTATTTCTGTTATCCAAAGAATTATAGATAGCAGATGCAGGTAAAATCCTTTTGAGAAAGGCTTGAGCCTAAGAAGAAAAAAAAAATCCGAACCAAAACAAAAAACAATTAGAACAATTTCCCGTCCGGTACCAGGCGAAAAAGAAGCAAAGCACACAATACCCTCAAGTGTGCCTGTGTGTGTGTGGAGAGCTTCCTAAAGGCAATATTCCTTACAATGGTGTGGATCTGCAGCAGCAGCAGCAGCAGCCCCAGCCAGCCCTGCGCCAGCGGAGGCAGCCGGCCCTGCCCTTGCGCCGGCCACAAATGACCAGTGAAATCCCAGAGGCACTCTTGAATTTCTGCATTCTCATTTCATCAGCTGAAAAATATCTGTCACTCACGTCCCACACTGGGCAAAGTGACACCTGCCAGTCTCAAGAACAAGGACAAATTAATGTTCCTCCACCAACTGTGTCTCAGCAATGAGTGGCGAGCGGCGGCGCGAGCAATCAACAGCTCGAGTACATTGTTAAAGTTTGCAATGCATTGCTGGGGGTTCCTTTCAGACAAGGTAATTTGCAGCAGCTGTTGCCGGTTTGTGCTGTTATTGAATATGTGTTCTGCTGGTTTCCCTCCTAATGAATCTTTTAAAAATATTTGCAAATTGTGTGCAAAACTGCATTGCTGAGGTTTCATGAAACTGCAAAACAAGGTGGCTCGGTTTAAACAATGCTTGGGAGAGGCAGTGCAGCAGCTGCCAGAGGAATGTGCAAGCCAGGCACTCACCTTATCTGCTCCATCCTCCTAGAAATCACTTGGAAATGTTTTGGATACTAGATATAAAATCTTAAAAAAAAACCCAAAACAACAAAAAACATTTCTGGTGTCCGTCACCGTGTCACATCATGTTATGCGATATTATATCTGCTTGTGATGAGACGCAACATGACAGGATGTAATGCAATGTAACATATAAAAAAATGTAAATAATCCACTTTTGGGGATTAGATATCTGCTGTCAATTCCGATAGCAGGAATCTGAACTGAATTTATTGAGGCGGATGGGAGCTCAGCAAACACCAAACGGTGTGTGGTGTTTGCAAACCAGCACACATCACAGTTCACTGCCTCTCCCAATTACTTTTGGATAGTTTGGCTCATCTATGGCTGTATTACGATCTTAAATAGAAGTTCTTCTGGTGAACAGTCTTGTGACTCAATAATTTTGTTAATTATCACTGCCGACAGCTATCACTTTGATGATGCCTTGCCATGACTCCTGGTTTGTATATTTCAAAAAATAGGCATTGGAAATAGCTGTAGTGTTTTTCACAGTAAACCACACTGCGTGAACACAGAATTGTGTGGGATGTATGACATAGGTGGGGGAAAAAAAAGACTGCTTTGGGCCAAACAAGAGACAGCTCAGGACAGCGCAACTCCCTGAGGTCTCCCTGAGGCTGGAGACCTTCCTTCCTTTGGGGGTGCCGCCGTATCTCTCTGTAAATTACTGACTAAAAAGCGCCTACATTTTAGGAGTGGACAGGCTTGGCACCCTTGTCTCAAGGTGGAAGTTCAGCAGTGCTCTTTGGCACCTCTGGAGCAGCGGGCTCAGGCCCAGAGCAGGGCCCTGAGCGGGCTGTGCCAACTCACGGGCTTGCCAGCGGGTGCTTGAGGAGCCAGAGGAGAGTGGGCTTTAGAAATGGTGGGGAAGGCAGCCTGACTGCTCTGGGGTATTCTGTAACAGCGGGCAGATGGCTTCTGAGGTGTTGCACCAGGTACTGATGATTTGGTGAAATGAAAAGATCTTGATTTGCCTTCACATAGCCATGGGTAGAGAAAATGACTTATCACCAGCAGCAGGAGGCAGGCAGAGGGCAGCGCCCCAGCCTCTAACCCTCTCCCAGCACTGCCCGGGTCTCCCTTCCCCTCTGCCCCTGCTGGCTCGCTGGTGGCAGCTGCATCCAGACCAGAATTCACCTATTTGTGTGTCCAGAGCCCGGGAGAAAAAAATCCAAGCCGATGTATTTCACCGGTAATTAAGTGCTAATGGATGTTTTAGAACTTGCTTCTTATTCTCTTTCGACAGAAGACAAAAACCCACATTGTCTGAAGGCTTGTCTGCACCACAGGCACTGCGCAAAAATATCTCCTCGCCTCTACAAGGGCTGCACCCCCACTAGGTTAGGCTGTTCGGGGAGCTGGAGGAGACACGAGAGGTGCATTTTAAGTTCTATGTTTTTTCAGTGTGCTCTGAGCAGGGTTAGATAATACGATGTACATAAAGCCCCATTCTCTATATCCTCGCGGGTAGCCCACCTTGCTAGCACCAATGCCACTGGAGCCGTATTAGCAGCAGTGAGGGGTGGCTGTAAATTTTGCCACATGTAGACAAGGCTTACAAGGTAAGCAGGCAGACCCCCGGCTGCAACCGCGTGCCTGGGAATGGAACCTTTTATTTGCTGTCATAGTGATGACTTTTAATTGTCCCAATAAACAAGCTTTTAAAAAGCTTCTAAAATGTTCTCTAATAACACACTTTGGTCTTTAGCCATAGAAATGCAGAAATAATTAGAAGTGCCATTGTGTACAGTGCCTTCTGGACTGGGCTGAAGGTGAAGGAGAAAGTATCATGCTATCCTTGTCAGCTGCAAGGGTAATTACTGCTGGCTGAAATTACTCAACATTTGTTTATAAGCTCCCCAGAGCATGCTGTAAATAGATTGTCTGTTATAGTCCAATCACATTAAAACGCTGCTCCTTGCAAACTGCTACCTCCTGTTTTCTGTAAGCTAGACAGAGAAAGCCTGCTGCTCACTTATTGAGCACCAAGCACTGAAGAGCTATGTTTAATGTGATTGTTTTCATTAGCTCTTCTCTGTCTGATATTACGTTTATAGTTTGCTGGGCTTGAAGGCTGGCATGCTGCATTGCTTTCCTTTGCTGTAGTGAGAGTGAATAACTTTATTTTTGGAGGCTGTATGCAACAGTTGATGGGAATTTTGGAATAGCAAAGCATGGGAATATCTACGAACAACTTGTTCTCCACTTCTAAATGCTCCTGCACCAGTTCCAGCAGTGGCCACATAGCCTAAATTGCCCTTTGAAGGATGAGAAGTATTTTCATAAAAGGTTAGAAAGAATGTATTTTCCTTAGCATTGAATTTCACACTACTGCATTGTCCTGTCCATTATGACCTGAGTTGTATGAAATAGTGATGCAGCCACAGCCTGTCTGTTTGATTTGCTCTCAGCATGATTTACCACATCATATCACAACAGCCCAGGTATTTCCAATAAATATGGGGACAAATTCATCGCTGACATATGCAGAGAGAATTCCATTGCTATCGACAGAGTTGCATTTGCTCCCACCAATGTGAATCTGGCCACAAAACTGAAGGCTTAGAGGGAACACATACAATTTTGAAAAAAAAAACCCAAAACCACAAAAGAGAACAACTCAACTCATAAAGCTCAAACCCAAATACCTTCCTTCTCTATATATTAAAAAAAAAAAAAAAAAAGGCAAACAAAAACCCATATAAAAATAAAGGACGTATATATCTTTTACTGGGCATCTGAGGTAGAAATTTGTCACCCCTGTTTCATGAGTAATTCATGAGAACACACACAAAGGGTATTTCAACAGCACTCATTTTTATTTACCACTGATTATTCCCTCAAATCATTACTGATTATATATAGAGCAAAGTGTGGACCCATCATGTCACATTTATTTGAAAAGGTTAGTAACAACAAACTGCCTCTCATACTCCCATAGCTGGAAAAAAAGTCTAGGCATTAGTGAATTTAGCCTGACTTTTCTTAAACACAGACTCTGCACTGGTGTAAATCCTGATGGAAGACATTGCAACTGCAACAGCTTACACCAGCTTCTGGTTTTCCCTGGAAATAATACAACAAAGCAGCAATGTTAGTGACCAGTAGAGAATTATTAAAGGAACACAGATAATTGGAAGAAAATAAATGACCTGGGTAGAATAGCTACTGTAAAATGAAGTGCAGGTAAATCACTGTACTGGATACCTTCCAGCCTCATGTCCTAAGTGCCTTTCTCCCTAATTTTAACATCTGCCTAACGCTTCTGTTCTTTGCAAACCAGTCAGGAAGGGATAAGAATTGAGGTTTGGGTATTCACATTTTTTCCTAACTGGAATCATTGCCTGTGGAAAACTATCCTTCTGGGAAAGATGCTGGAGTGCTAGAAATGATGATTCAATTGGCCATTAAGATAATTCCTGGAAGTACTACTTTCTTGAGGCTGTATTTCCAGGAATGGCAATCACGGCATCACTGCCCTGACAGTGTGATAGGTATCTCCAGAAGTGGACACAGCAGGTGAATATTTTCTAGTTACTACAAGTAATACACCACAGGTTAGATCTCGTGGTTATCTTTATTTGCAAAAGCTAACTAGTGCAGCATATTGCAATCCTTTGATGATGAATTATACCAATTGTTTTGCAATAAACGAAAGCTTCTTTGCAATCCAGGTAACATTTTTTTTATGTTCCTATTCCTGCTTTCTGTGCTATTAGAGAAGCAGTGAATCTTTAAAGAGAAACTTCCTACAGCTAAAAAAGACATTAAGGGGGAAAAAAGCTGGGAGCCATAGTGACAGGTACAACTAAGGCTGTATCCTTCGGTTCCCTGGAAACCAGTCAAACACTATCTCATCTTGCAATGGTTGTGTCTGATCCTCTGCTTCAGACATCTTCCTAATAATGGCAACTACAGAGGTGACTCTCTGCAAATAAGGGCTTACAGCAACTGGACATCCATCATATATCTCCAGAGCAACATTAGACCACCCTAATGGGTACTCCCGTCTTCATTATGATATTAATTCTCTAAATTTCCAAAGTGATTTCATTTGTTAAATGACAAAGGCTGGCTGCTCAGGAGACAAAGTGTTTTCATCCCCCTCCTGCATGCTTACAAAGGCTTGCTCTCTTTAGTCTTTGGGGGAAAAGAAATTTGATAGCATCAGATCTCTTGTGATACACAAGGCTGCCTAACAGCTACACCACCTGCCAGCACCGCATGCCTGCCCATCCAGCCTGAAGATTCTAAAGCAATGGTTGATGAGGAGAACATAGATGTTGGGGGGGTAGGGGGGACCAGGGGGGAGAAGCTATGCAGGGAGAAAATAGAAGCTGTATAAAATACTCAGTGTGAAAGTGAGGCAGGATTGAGGGTAAGGGTGAGGTCAGAGCCAAGGCTGGAAACTGAATCAATCTGAACAAGGTTGGTTTGGTTAGATTAGGTAAAAGCATGATTTTTCTCCCTGGTGTATCAAAGTCTTTGCTGTGGCTACAAATTCACTGACAGCCAACCAAAGCAAGCTTTTCACAAAGAGGCAATTCTTTCCATAGCTCCTGATCTCCAAATTCTTGAGGATTAAATAATACAGAAATGAAATTAAAAAGGAAATCAGTAAACCTTGATATCACTAAATGTCTTGTCCCAAATAGTGGCTAACTAAAGTGCCTGACTGAACAATAGTGAGGACTTTGGAGGTTCTTTAAGGGCAGTGATAGTTGTAAACTGAGCAGTGAATGAATTTGGAAGCAAAACGAAGCAGTATTTATTGCAGTGAAAAGTGTACATGACACCAATCTCACTAGGCTTTATCCTGCTGTAAGAGACTAGCCAATCTTGTCATTTGCCTGGTTCTGGGTTTCTTTTCCTTACACTTATTCCATCCTGTTGCTGTCCGCCATGGAGCTTGTGCAGGCAGCGGTGTGAGAGGACACTCGTGCCAAGGAGTCCGTAAAAGTCCTCTTCCCATAAAAGACCAATGTCAGCAAGCAGCTGAGTTTAGTTGCTCCTGTGAATACCCTCTTAGAATTGCTTTCTCTTTGTCCTGGATTCACTGCCAGTTTTCTATTGTACCAACTAGTTCTACACCTCCTTTAGTGATGAATCTCAGTATTTAGGGCCAACGCTTGGTACCGGTGTAGCTGCAGAGTCCCCAGCCTTAGGGCATTCTGCAGCCCAGGTGTCCTTCATCTGGCAAGAAGATAGCAAAGAGCCTGTGGGGGATCGCAGCCCAAAGCCACATTGCCACATCTCACATGGTCCCTCCCCAGACACAAGGACAACCTGGCTGCTCTGTGCAGGTGACGATCAGGCAGCTCTTGGGATGACTGTGCTGGGCAGTGTGACACCCAGAGTGGCATGTGGCTCTGAATTCCAGCACTGCCTTTCATCAGGTATTTACTGCAAATGGGGTTTTTCATTACATTTTATAAATGTATATAAGTACTTTAATCTAAAAAAATTTGAAAACATCACCGCAAAATCTGATTTAAAACTAAATTAATTAGCAACTTTAAAAACACTGAAGATTTTTTTTCCAGATAAAGCCCTCATGTTTAAGCTAGAGTTAAGCTCCTTTTTCCAATTCTCTCTTTCTTTCTTACCCTATAAATCTTGCATCCTTTGCTGAACAGCCATGCAGCTTCAGCAGGAAGCAGACTGCCCCCACCTCTTCTCTTCTCTGCCCTCCTTTCCCAAATCTCGAGCAATTGTGGCTTAACTTGGTTGTCAGAGACTGGGCTGGAGCTGTAGATTTGAACCCACACACACTGAGGACGTCGCTGAACCGTAGTCAGCTCACCAGTTTCTGGGTGAGTGCTTTAACCACTGCTATAAAAGATGAGCAGCGGCACCACCACCATCCATCTTTAAAAATAAAGAGTAATCCAGTTGTCCAGCCCTCAAGGAACAAGACGCCTATGAGTCAGAGAGTTTTGCTGAAGGTGGATATGGGTTACATGTTAATGCTTAACTGGAGGCTCTGTGTGCATAGCTTAGTCCTATAGGAAATGTAATTTTGGATTATTAGCCTCTCTTCATTACTTCCTAGCAGATTTGAACATCACCTCAACTCCACAAATTTTGTGCTAAAAATCCTTGTTTTCAGTGGTATGTGCCACAAAGGGAGCCTGGGTCTTGGCTGCTGAAATTTTCCTCAGAAATCATAGCTCTTGAATGTATTGTTTTTGACACAATGACTGAATTTTAATGGCATAATGATCCTCCCAGATGATGGCTGACTGACTGTTGTTTCTGTGTTGGCTTTTAATCCAGATGGGAGATGGAGATGCCCAGAACCTCCTGATAACATGCCACTTTCCTGTTCCACAGCTTCATTTTTCTGCACCTGAAATATTCAGAATAAAGACATGATGGTCTGAAGTGGGTTGTCAGCTGTCCCTATGAGTTATTTATGTTTTTTTTAAATTTTGCATTCCATGGAGTTAAATTCAAACATGCTGTAAGAAACTCGCCTGTGATTGCTTATCTCAGGGATAAACCTGTCTCCATGTTATATGCTTATGATGTTATTGATGGCCCTTTGGCCCCCAAATTAAATTATTAATGGAAAATTCTTTGTCATTTGTTTCTCAATGTCACATGAATGCAAAAGTATTTTTCACTGCAGCTTCATGGAGAAGTCCTTCTCCTTTTGCATTGAACTTAACCTTTTCTGAAAGAGGTGTTAAACCATTATTCCTATTCTACGAATATTCTAGTTCCATCCCTAAGATTAATCCACTCCAGTTGCTGACAATGAAAGCTCTACTGACACCCCAAAGTCCTGGCTTTTTTTTTGGTTTGGTTTGGTTTGGTTTGGTGTGGGGTTTGTTTTTGCAAAATTCATAGGCTTGTGCCAATTTCACGTGAGTTAGTGAGTATACATCCGCTCTGGCATCGCATGGTTTCTGTCTTCCATGGCTGCCTTCCAAAAGCTTGAAACTCCAACCTAATATGTCACTTCAGTATGGACAACATACTGTATGATTTGTTAGGGGAAAAAAATCTGCCATTTCCTAAGCATTTTGAATGCTCTGTATTAATCTAGCACAGAGTTAGAGCAGTCATTATACTATGTTTAGGCTTCCTGGACCTTACCGTGAAAGGAATTAATTTTCCAAGGTGACTGTAAAAGCTGTAGCATTTTTGGTGGGAGGTCTGTGCTTAGGATGAAGAGGAGCATTGCTTTGCTGGGATTCAGTGGGGTGAAAGCCACTGTGAAGCGTGGCTCACCACCTCGTTTGTGGTGAGGAAAGCCCAGGAGTGGTGTGGCATAGAGATTTTGTTGTTAACTGCCTATGACCTTTCTGCTTTCATGTTAGGGGACAGCAGAGCCATGACCACTTGATACGGTCCATGCTGCCAGTTGTCTATGGAAGGGTTGAACTGAATCTTTTCTCTTTCCAGGTTTGGAGGGAAGTGAAAACCTGATGCAAATGCTATTTAGTCTGCTTGCAGGCTGTTTCATAAAGACAAAAGTCACTTTTATTTGCTCTCTCCACCCAAACAGTACTTTTATGGCTGAGCCTCCGCAAGGCACAATACAGCATCTGACTGGTGCTCTGCTCTCAGATACCTCTCAAGCAGAAAACAAGTTCTTTGCCGTTTTCTTCCCTTGTCAGATCAAACCAATACACATACTCAATATACCTATCTTGAGAAGTTGTCTTTATTGATGACTCTCACTTTCTCTGCAAACAATATATTTTCTGTAGTACTCGTCCAGGTAAATAGGGTTCACTCTGGAAATAGAAGGAGCAGAACCATATGGGAGAGTATAAAAATGAACTGACCTGAACTACGGTTCTAAAAACATTGTAAATTGTTTCCATACCTTGACAAATGTTTGCACTGTGTAGGAATGCCTTTGTTGTTGTGACTTGTCCTCTAATTGTCTGGCACCTTTCAGGGAATGGCTCTGCTCATTTACTACATAGTAATACAGGGAGATAGTTTGCCCGCTTGATCTGGTCTTTCCTGCTTCACCAATAGTTTTCCATTGCGTTCCTATAGAATTCAATACATTAAGCTCAAAGTTTGCTCAACTTTTTTTTAATGTTTGTGTGATATCTGCTTTCAGTGATACTTGAGCCAGGCTGGTAGGGGAGAGACGGCACAACTTCATTGGACTTTGGAGCATGCCTGTATGTATATGTTGCTGGTTAGATAACAAACTGTTTGGGGGACTGCTGCTGTTGTAGACGCCTGCACCCTCTTATTCCTGCCCAGGCATCTCTGAAGTATTTGTGCACCCCAACCATTAACGTGTATTTTAAGAAGTCAGAAACCTACTACATATACAATAACTGTGTAGCATAAATATTATAGATCCATATGATACATCTCATCAGCAGTGCTCTTTCAGTACATTGTCATTCAGGAACATGAGCACACTCAGAAAAATTCTGTTAGCATATATAATTTACCATAAAAAATAGTGGACTGGCATAAAAGAAAAAACTGTGTAGAGTACAAATATACTCCAAGCTTGTTGCTCTTGTCCTGTATTTTTATTAGCTCTGTATACAATATTTGTTTTTTGCTATCTGGAATGGTAATAACAGGAATTATGTCTCCTTCACTAAGCAAGCTTTTTAAAATATAAATAGGATTTGTATATGCTAATTAATAATGCATTGTATCTACACGGACTACCAGGTACCGTAAGCCTTAAATGGAAAGGACTTCATATAGGCTGGTCACTTCAAATCCAAACTTGTCAGGTATTCTCTATGCGCAAGAGTGATGCTGCCTTTTGAAGAAGGTGTCTTTATTCTGCAGTTCAAGATGGCCAACACACGAGCATGATATTCTGCTTCTGACCTTGTAAAAATCTTTTGCAGTTCTGAAAGCAGGAGCACCTTGTGATAAAACCGTATTAAGTGATAATGACATTTTGCCAGATTGTGCTGAGAATTGCTCTGAGAGGGAGGAAGACGTTTCCATTGATTGTTCATCAATCTTCAGATTGTCTTCAAATGATGAACAGCTCCGGTTTCCAGCCTTGCGTCTCTGTGGTGTGACTGTACCCCACAACCACAGGGAAGTGGGGGAATGTGGCAAGGCAGAGAGGGCATCGCTGGAGCCCAGGGTGAACTCCAGCCATGCAGACCCACACACAGCACGACATGCAGAGGACAGAGTGCAGCCTTCAGCTTCGTGTTCAGAGAAACAATATTATCAGTGTTTGGCTTTGCAGAGCCACTTGCACTACTTTCCAGTGCAGGAAGAGAAGGTTGATAGTGATACTATTTACAATTCATTATGAGAAGATTGTAGAAGATTGTTGAAGACAGGAACCACTGACCTCCCATTTCCCTTTCATCTGCAGGAGTACATTCATAAACGATAGTCCACTTTAAGGACACTGGAGTGGAGAATTATACTGGGCTGCTTCTTCTACAATCTTCTTTATCTTTTGGGTCAGCAACATCACTAATTGGCACTTGACAGCACTTCCAGATACTCCTTGTGAATCTCATAGTGTGACTGATGGTTGATTACATAAAGAGAAGAATTCTCAGATCCATTTTAGTCCGTCAAAAACTAGATGCTGCATAGCATGTACCACATCTGGCAATTGACAGCACCATGTTTGTTAAGGTTATCTGATTGGAAGAGCGGCAAGCAATGAATAAGGCAGCTAAGCTGCATGTGATAACCTCCCCACAGTGAAACTGCATGGGCTGACAGTTAGCTTCATGCTTGCCGTTTTAGTATTCTGCATTTTTAAAGCGGGATAAAGTGAGAACCAAAAAAATGCTCCCTATTTCCTGAATGCACTTGCAGACAAAGATATCCCCTAATGTGCTTAACAGATTCTTTTTTTATACTGCTGAATTTTTCAAAACAATTTTTCACATCCTAAAACACTAAGAATTATTTTGATGCCTGAAAGCATTTGAGGGATGAATTCATTTTGCAGAACTACTGCAACTTTTCTCTCAATGCCCAAAGTAGAATAATTCAAATTTCATACCCTATGTTATTATATGTCTAAACCATAACTCTTTCTATATACTTTATAAACTAATCTTGTCAAGTGCTTGTTCAAAGCAGGAAAGTTAGTAACCCTGCTTTTCTAATTTTCTCAAAATATGCAGGCTGGCATATACAAAGAAAGAGTTGCTGTCAGCCCTAATGAGTAAAAATTATTTTATTGAGTGTATAATTTGCACCTTCTTTGGCTCATTTTACATAGTTTCCTCAGCTGTGGACATCATGCTAGTTAACAGTAGCTTCAACAGAAAGGAAAAATCTGTATCAGTGTATGCAGTGGACTGGATAGCTCTGACCTGCCATTGAGTGATGGATGTTCTCATAGTAGCTGGGAAAAGTAGCATAACAGAGAGAAATATTAGTGTTGCATTGCATATTTTTGGCCAATATGGGCTTTGAATCTCAGATGCCCTACCACTTGCATGCATTTCAGCATCACATACCTATGAGTGCATTACATAAATCTGAATTCTGGGCAGCACTATGCAGACTTGCAAACCCTTCTTCTCTGAACTCTATTATTTATAAGATTAAAACCCCTGAGGTTTCAAATGGCAGGGTTATTGTCAAGTACAATGTACTTTTCATTCTGAATGGACAAAAGCCTTTGAGCTTACCCGAGTCTGCATGGAAACTTGCCTGCCTGTCCTCAGTGCTACCACATGTATTAGTGGAGGCCAATCTTTTCTCCAGAGGTGTGAGACAAGCATCCTGTAGGGCCCTCCACCTGGACCACTGATACATGCCACTGATACGTGGAGGTGAGCTCTTTCTTTACAAGCACTGGGTGCAGGGCCTTCAGCCAGGGCTGCCTCAGATCTAGAAGCACTCAGAAAATGTTACTTAAGGAAAATAGTTATCCACTTGGTTTAGATTCTGGATTTCTTTGCACTACACCCACAAAGAGACGTTGAATCTCATAAACGTGTTCATTCTTAACAGCCATTCAATGAATACGACATGGGATGGCCACTAAATATTTGCTTTGTGGTTATCTATTGTTTGATATTCAAAGGGTGTGGTGATTCTTTAGCATCATAAATAGCGAAAGAATATAAATGATGGATTTCAAAAAGGCTTTTCAAATCTTCCTGACGCAGGTCTCATAACTGCTCATGCAAGAATAGTTCCAAATATCCTAGCAAAATAAACACTTAAACTGTGATCAGGTATATTCAGAAGTTAAGGTTTTATAAATTTTTAAATGGAGAAGGCACCAGAGACTTCTAAGATGGCTGCTAGAGATCACATTATGAGGCATTTCATCTGGGGCATTTTAAAGAACCATAGTTGGTCTTCCAAAGTGTCAAATGTCTTTCAGATGTGCTGGTGTTAATGAAACATATATTCATCAATCTTTAGGGTGGGAGGTTTTTACAGCTGCTTACCATTGCTACATATGCACATAAAAATCTCCTCTCTTGTTCTCAAATCACAGGCAAGGGGAAGAAAAGAAATATTTTTTTAACCAAAAAAGAGATATGTTAGCCTCTTTGACTTGAACTGCTCCAGCAAGTGATCTCAAAAAACTGCTGACCACCCTGTTTGCCACATGTTGTTTTTTTTGTGCCAAGACTTTTAGTACTGATGAAGGCACACAAATAGAAACCAGTTGAGTTTTTATGAGATATAGCTAACTAACACTTTGTTAGTTTTGTAACAACGATAAGAGCTTTTGGACTTTGGACATAAGAATGAAATAAGTAAATAATGGTTAATATAAGAAAGGGCATACAGTTCTTGTTTAATGGATTAATAAGAGCAATTAACCTTGTAGTGCATTAACATTTTAGAACTGAAATGTTTGTAAGTGCGTTAGTTTTACACGGAGTGTCCTTGTAAAGGTCAAAGTCCAACTGTATTTTAAAAGAAATTTTGAGCTAAAAAGTTTGTATTTGTGGACACTGTCTGTCCAGAAACACTAGGGATGGCCTATCTGTACAACTATAAAAAATAAATGTGGTATGAGGTACATGGCTGATCGATAAAATTTGCAAATTATACTGTCTAGTACCAATAGGAATTTGTTCCAGAATTAGGGGAGAAGCTATTTTATGTCATTTTATGTTATCTAATTTTTTATTTTGTGCTTCCAAGTCAAAGGTATTTTAAGTCAGGCATATGATGATTATGCCAACAGACCATGGGAATCTTTATGTTACATTAAGAGTAGTGACAACTGTTATGATTTTAACATTCAAAAATACAACATGTCCTAAGTTAATTTTGCTCACTTCCATGTGCCCATTCAGAAGCATAAACCAATTAAAGAACAGGCTGTGTTTATTGAACAGCCAGGACCTTGATATATCTATGGCTTACAGATGCTTTGTATAGGCAGAGGGGAAACGATGCATGACCCAGATGGTGAACCAGAGACTGTTGTGGGGATTCATCCTTAGGAGTTTGGTTTGGAGGAAAAAAGGGATTTTAGAGGTAATATAAGAGTGAGCATTGCAGGGAGCAAAGCATGGAGGTTTTTTTTTATAAGCAATTGTTTGAGTGGGGAGTTGTTTGTTTGTTTGATTTTCTGTACTCAGACTCATGGATGCAATTGCTTTGGGGTAAGGCTTTCCTCCTTAGTAACAGGCCAGGGCACTATTTAGGACTGCAAATAAATTTTTACACTGTCTTTACTGTCTTTTCCATCTTCTGGTACATACTTTAATCTCTCTGTTGGGATTTTACCTTTGAAGTCTTCAGTTTGCTGGACATGGTTCCTGCTGGCTTGGGCAGTTTCTGTGGACTCTTCACTGCTGAGGAGTCTTTCAGAGGTGGCAATGATATGACTCTGTGACTCATCCGTCTCCCTTGTCTCCTATGGCTCTATGGGGTCAAGTTCCTGGCTTTAATGGATGTTTCCTAGCTAAATCTCAGTAACAAAAAGTGTTGGTCCTTACTTTGCTTGCAAGTTTTCTGACTCTCCTCTTCTTCCCCATCTGAGTGGGAAAGAGAAGAACCCAGCAATGATTCCGGGATGAACAGAGCATGCACAAGAGTCTGCTTTTTTCCCCCAGCTATTTTCAACTTTCTCTTTTCTTACTTGAATTCTCATATTTTCTAGAGAAATTATAATGTCTTGTGGGCAGAAGCTATGTTTTATGTGGCTACAGTGACAGAAAGCCAAGAAGGAATTAGGATGCTATTTGTTAAGTGAATAGCTTGCTGACATTTAGTTTCAAGTTCTTTAATCACTGTTTCCCTCTCTTTTCCATAAGGCTAATCCACAGTGGTCATAAGGTATTTTGTACTATGTAAATTATTAATTATTTTTCTACATGCTTATGATGCTTCCATCTGCTCAGCTGCATGATTTAAGAGAAAAGTCTCCCTGTTATGTATTTATGATATCCTTGCCTAGCCCTTGAGTGCCAGCATTGAAAAAGAGAATTAAGGAGCAACCAAGAGAAAACTAAATCGCAGGATTTGTATAAGATAAGGAAAGCATCTGGTCATATTATTTACCATTTAATTATATATGACTGATGTGACAACATGAGCCAGCAAGCAGGCCAAGGGCTGATGATACTAGAATCTGTAAAAAAGTATGTTTGAAGGAAATTGTACTGTTAACTAGTAATCAGAGCAGATGAGGAGATAGCCAAAAGCAAAAAAACAATAAAAAAAGCACAAGACAGCTCAGCTCTCATAACAGCATAGGCCAGTTCATGGGCACACAGGATTATATGTGTATGGCTTAGTTTTTACTGCTCTTCTCCACAGACACCCCCTTGTCGTAGAGGAGCAGCTTGCGTGCCCTTACGAGGCTGTGAGCTATGCTGACGGTGGTTGTGCCTCCGGTAGGGTCTCCCATGCTAGTCAGGTCTCAGCTGAAGGGTCAGACAAAGTGTGTCCATGGGCAGGATGGGCTCGCCAGCCTCCCGGCAACCATCCTAGGAGAAGGGCAACTCTAACTCCAAACCCGGGCAGATGGAGCTCGCTTAGCCCTGTAAGGCCATCCATCTAAGAGAAGGATACTCTAACTAAACCTACATCCTGAGGACTTCACTGCCACTGTCCAAGCTTGCTAGGCCCTGGCAGATGAACCTTAGGACTAAAAGGTGGGGCCAGTTCTGCGCATGCTGCACCTCACCTAAAAAATCCACTGCGCAGGCTCGAAGGGTTCATCCACATTTTTAGCCATCAGTGCTTGCAGCAAGCGTGGGTAAAGCCCTTCCCAAATCTTCGTTCGCGAAGCCGAGCCATGAAGTTTTTCCTGCTAGTAAAAATCCAAAATTTCAAGCTGTTTAACCTTTGTTTATGGGTATTGCTGATTTTGTAAGCTTCAGAAAGAAAATTAAACTTTGCAAAGATTTGGAAGGTGAGCAAATAATTTGCTTCACAGGCTTCGGGTTTTTCTTGCCTTCTTGGAATGATTCTTTGAAGTGTACAGCATTGTGCCATGAAAGTCGTGGAGATGCATTAGGGAGACATGCACAGGCAGAGTGGGGAGCCAGTCACAAATGGGGTTTGGGAAATCCCATAATCAATTAAACATCATGGGAAGGGTTGGAGAACAACAAGGCGGGGAATGGGGATGGAAAGGGAATTCAAGTGTGTTCTCTAATGACCCCTACAAATGTGATTTAGAAAGGTTCCACTAAAGATTCAATCCACTTACTGAAATTAAGAGTTTTTTATAGCTTCAGATGGCATTTCTTTGCAGATTAGCTTGAAGAACCTGTTTTACCTGTACCACAGCTGGTACATTATCATTATATAGATATTGAAAGTTCTTTGGTGTTGAAAATAAAGCCATTGAAAAGCAATCTTGACAATAAATTAAAATTTGATAATCATCACATCTTGAAAATGTTGGACTTAGGCAGATGCCACAAACTATTACAGAAATATCAAGATGGGAGTAGAACTCTTTCTGAGTTGGAAATTCTTTGCAGCCTTTCCCCTCCCTACTCCTATCTTTGTATATTATACTTCTTTTTGTTGTGTTAAGAAACACTGATTTTTGGAAAGGAAATTTCTCCAGAAGAAGAAAAAGTTGGGAAATTTTCTTAAGCCAACAGTACAATTTGAGAGGACCATGCCAAAATGTAGGGAACCAGAGTTTAAATTCCATCGTGAACAGATCAGTAGCATCTTGAAATCACATAACACCAAAACCACTTCAGAAAAAATCAGTGGAATAAAGTCTTTTGCAAATATCATTGCACATGGCTTGAAGGAGGTGCAAGGGAGGTNTCTGTCCCAGAACTTCCTCCCTCACTCCTCTATCCCATGTGATGTGAGATAGTAGGGAATACCTATGATTTGTCAATGTATGTCACCTGACTTGTTTCCCAGGAAGGCCTGAAAAACAACAAACCTAGCCAAAGCCTAAAATTTAAAACCACCACAGGAGGGGAAGTCAGGTCTGGTAGAAAGCTCTGTAAAAAGCTTCCCTATAGCAATTAAGAGATAGATGAGGTTCAGGCAGTTTTCAGAAAGGAGCACAATGTCTCCCTTTTGTTTGTGAGCCTCCTCGAGTATTTTGTCACTAAAGCAAGCAGATAGGTTTATCTAAATAGTTAAAGCCACATCTCAAAAGCTAATCTGATTCCAAATTCCTCTGTACCCACAGCGAAGGCATTGAACCACATTGTCTCCTGTCGTGTTTATGGTACGGGAACAATGAATCACCTGAAAGACAATAGTGAGTTTATGAACATCCATTGTTGTATGGTCCTGTCTCATAGCAAGCTAAATATTCAGCAGAATTCCTCTGATGCCAGTTTGCTTCTTGGGAGAGAAACTTGCAGTCAGGAGATCAGCAGTAGGTAGGAGATCAGCATTTGACATCTAAGAATTTTTTTTAAATGCAGTATAGGAATCTACTCCTTTTCCTAAAGAAGGGGGCTCATCAGTGTACCTATCTCTGTGACTAAAGGAATCTTCTCACCATTACCAGCACCCCCTGAAAACCTCTGTTTTCAAAGGATGTTTCTGAGGATGGAGACAGACCTTACTGAGAGACACTTGTTCGTGCTGGCTGAATTCCCAGTGACTTGCCCTGGCAGGTTCAGACGACCACATTCCAGCGAGGTCCTCTGATAACCACTCAACACTGAAAATATTTCAAACCTAACTAGAATGGGGTTTTATCTTTCCAGTCTCCTCTCAAAAATAAGGTCAGCAACCCTAGCTTTTATTCTATTTTCTAATGAAACCTGCTGATAGAGTCACGCCATTTTCCTGCCCTAAGTTTTGAAGATGGTAGAGCATAGGCAAACAACCCAACGATCTTTGAGTTTCCAGTTCACTCCTGTTTAGATGCCTCTCTGTCTTGTCTTCCCAACCTCTCCTACTCTCCACAGGTAGAGTCAGTCTGCAGACCAAAGATTTTGCAGTTCCATTTTCACATGTTTTGTGTTTCCAGCTAATTAAACTGGTTTTTAAATTTAAATGTAACTGTACTACTGAGGCAGTTATAGAAATAAAAGTGTGCTGCACTGGTGGTGTAAAAAAAGTGGTCCTGGCTCTTGCACAGCAAATGTTTGAATTAGTAATATTAATTACAGCAATTGTTAAAGGCAATCCAAAACCAAAAAAGAACCCAAACTAAACTGGGAAATACCATTTTTAAAGCCAAATGCAATTACCGAGAGAGCATTTCAGGTTGCTAGTGGGTTGAGGGGCATGGGGCTGGTGGTGTTCATGCTGGGTTTTGGGTGAAGGGGACAATTGAATCCTATAACTATACAAAGATTCATTCCATGTTATTATTTTTAGAGAGCTTGTCTAATTTTCAGCATTGGTATCTGCCTAAAAAAGCAACAGAAACTGCTGCAGTATAGGTATGGTTTTTTCATGTACTTTGCTGTGTCAAAAGGACGATAAAAAGAAAAGAATAAATGCATTTGAAGGGTCTCAGTGACAGCCCCATAATATCAGGGAAGCTGCTTTGGCCCCACTGCCATCAAAATCTACTGCCCATGGGGTCTACAGCACTTGTGGTGCTCCTGAAATGACAAAGGAGGGCATCTTTGGCTCTATTTGAGTTCACCATTATCTATGCATTTTGAACAGAAAATTCAGATGCTAGGAGATGATTTAAGAAATATCAAATGAAGTTATGCTTACTGCTGTGTTAGATCAAATTTTTAGCTATTTCTCCAATCAGCATTTATTGTACAACTGCATCATAATAAAGATTTCAGAAATGTGATAAAGCTGTGCCTTTGCAGTAAAAAAAGCACCTGTGTTTATCACAAATCTGTGTACTGAGCTCTATCTGCATAGACATTTGTCAGTCAAGCAGATGTCCCTGTACTAATTCTTTTTTTCTAACTGGGAAACGGAGGTGAGATGGCATTTATATCATGACTATTTTGTGACTGACATATGTCTAGGCTGAAGCAGAAGCACAATATACAACTTTCGTAAAGAGAAAAGAAACCAGTGAAAAAGCTGAGTCACATGAGGCTCTGTGTTCTTTTAGCATTTAAAGAACAGCAAGGGCAAAATTTCTAGGAATACCAGTCATGTTGAAGACCTAATTGTGGGAAAACTCTATTCCTTATTTTGGATAAAATTTGTGCAGTGGTGTTGCTTGTAAATACATACACAGATCAATAAAGTATCTTCCACAGTAAATTAATATTTGTCCATAGATTCATAGAAAATGGCAAGGAAGCACATATTTAATGCAAAAATTAAATCAAACATTAAATTTACAAAAAGGAAGTGCATTAATATAATGTATCCAGCTTTTTTCCTCAGCACTGAAGGTCCATCTGGAGTCTGAGTCTCTTTGAATATGTCCTGTTTTCTACAAATAAACAACACAAGCCCACTCAAGCTCATTTTTAAATTGGACTTCTCTGAAAAATACTCTAATATTCATACAAAAGCGATATTTTTCTCCAGTTAGTTTCTTAATTTAATTGAATTTTTCATTTTTTAAAATATTGCTGTGTTTTTTAAATTATGAACTAAACAAGTTCATATATAGAGGTGTTCCACAAATTTAAGAAATGCTATAGATGATACAATTGCCACATATTCAGGTCCATGACTTTCAAGCCTTTGCTTTGGCAGAAATGAACCGGCAGCAGGAGAATCTATAGCAGGTTGTCAATGCCTGCTAAGGATAAGAATAGCTTTATAATTACATGTTTTCTTCTACCCAGATAAAGATGGCTGTGAATTATCCATCTTTTTCCCAGGGTACTATATATTTAAAAAGTGTAGGAATTAAAACATGAAAACATACTGCCTTTTGAAGCAAATTAGCAGCAAAAAAAAAGTGGAAAAATATTTCCTTTTTCCTGACTGGCTTGCAACTAATGTGAGTTTCTTGAAGTTGTACATGCCCACAGAAAACGATAAATATATTGGAAAAAGAAAGGGAAAAATGAAAGAGTAAGCTGGCCACATAAAGCAGCTGATGTAAAGATGGAGAGACATAGCCATAGAAACTAGTCACATAAATAGTCATGAAATGAAAAGTTTCAGATTTGTATTGAAGTAAAAAAAACTACTTAGAGAAAGGCCAACAGGCCAGACTAAATAATCCTCGACTTAACGTCCAATTCTGAATCACATATTAGCTGCAGAGATTTTAATGTAAATATGCCATTACACTGTCATTACAGTGATCAGGCTGCATGGCTCACAGGTCACATCTCAGCCACTGTTAATTTTGCAGGCAAAAGCTTTTTTTCTCTTGAAATGTTAATAACTTTCTATTAGTTAATGTAGCGTGACTAAAATTCAGATTAGATATAATTCATTTTAATATCTGTGACTGGCTATCCCGATCATTTAGCAATGGTTTCCAGCTGAATACAAGATGCTAAATTGGACTCATTTGCATAGCCCTGTTAAAGCAATGCCATTCTCTAAATGTAGGCATCTTCAAATTAATTTAAAAGATTTTTTTCTCGTTTTGCTACCAGGATAAAATCTTTTGCTAACAACTAATTGAAGTTACTCTGAGCCGAAGACACAACCTTTCCCTTCTTTTCTCAGGAACAAATGACTAGTTAATATCATTAACCACGAAGGGGGAAAAAAATCCACAGTATTTTTGAATGCTAAAATGGTCTAATTTGGAGCTGCAGACAGAACAACCACCACTACTTGCCAGCATTGAAATGAATACTCTTTCTTACTCTTAGGCATACTTAGCTACACTGCTGTAAGTCAAAAGTTAACAGTGGGCTGCCTTTGCAATGGCCACCGAATCCACAGGCTTTATTTAAAGATCTGCTGTAAAACACATATTTATTTAAGGTACAGTTGAGCTAAACTAGGTAGCTCTCAGGACCTTCACTGTCCCTAAAAGAGTTCAGCACACTAGAAAATGTGGGTTGTTATTAATCACTAATATTCTTCCCTTAATATGCACTTATAACACCATTTAACACTAATGGGAGATACATTACCTCCACAAGGAAAGAATGGCCCTCCAACTTATCAAACCCTATCTTTTAATTCATTTCAATAAACATTTATGTGGTTTTTTTCTGGTACAATGACTTGATGTAATCTTGAAGAAATATGGTCACGACACTTTTTCTTTTCAACTAAATACAAATAAATAAACAAATATATTACTTGTATTATATTAGTCAGTATGAATCACAAATTTGGCATACAATATCTATTCCGGCATCCAATTGATAATATCGCCTTTTGAATACTAATTGGACACTCGCATATACAAGGACATAAATCAACCCTGATTTTTTATTACTTGCGTTACCTCAGCACCTAAAAGCTCTCGTGGCCAAGCTGGGAGCCCCATTATGCCAGTGTGTGTGTACAAACACATGCAGTCACACTCCGAGGAGGATCAAAAGAAACTCGATCAGAGTCGAGATGGTTCTCCTCATTTACATACATGTAGCTGAGAACAAGGTCAGAAAAAAACAGAGCAATGAAAGTGTCGTGGACTGACACTGCATCAGATTATGTAACTGTAAAATTCTACATGCTTCACAGTGAAGGAATTTACCCATCTTTAATTTAAAATAATTGAGGCATGTGGAAGAAACAGCTGAGGGTGAAAATAGTGGCTAATATGCTTTCATATTTCTTTACAGCTCTGAAGTGTTTAATGCCTCTGCTATAGAAAGCAGAAGACAACTGAGCTGCCATTAATATCTTAAGATTGCATAGCTCTGTGGAGTTGCCAAAAATCTTTTGCAACAGTTGAAAAATGTGTAAAAATAATAAAGCAAAAAATTTGGATATCACATAGATTTACTTATAGGGCAGAAAATTATTGCTATTGTTTTCCTATTGTTAAAAGCACAGTGGCTATTTATTTAAGAAAGTAAATACAAAGTATGAAAAATCATTATCTCTCTGTCAGTCTTGGAGCTTGATGACTCTGGAAGAAAAGAGTGCAGTCACAGTGTGAGGCACCACCTGGATACCAGGTATGTGACAATTGTGTATACAGTGGGGAACTGACTCATGATACTGTCAAATCTGCTCATTTCCTCATATTTTTATATATATATATTTCTATATATGTAATATCCCTCCACCTTTTTCTCAGGAGCTTGTTCAGACAATTTAAATGTGATTTTTTTCTAGCTATCTCATCTATTTTAACTTAAAAACCTCCAAAGTGCTCTGGCTGTTCAGGTTTTAAATGACTACCAGCACTTTCATTGGGAGTCTTTTCTGATCCCCAGCTCAGTTCCCTTCTGTCAGCTGGTCAAAAAACTACCCATCAAGCTCATGAAAATACTTATATGCGGGAATGTTGGACAGATGTGATTTTGCACTTAAAATGAATTTGCACCCATTTTTACATGGGAATGAAACTTTCATGTCGAGGATTAACAGACAAAAATACGTATCACTCATAATTAACCAACCACTTAACCAACCTTGAGTATGGGAGTTCTTTTTTGTATTTCTCCCATAACAAAAATTGGGGAAAGGGGGCGTTGTTTGTTTGTTTGAGGAAGAACATTTAAAATCATAGATAGAATATCAACAAACATAAATTAGCTTTTGCTAGTGTAAATGTTAAGCTTTATGTCAATGGTCACTAATCCATTACAGATTTAAGACAAGGTAAAACTGAAACCTGAATATCCCAATCTTTGAGAAAGTTTAGCAATTTTTGATAGCCTAGAAGGATTCAACAGTTTGTTGTCCCTAGATAACCCTGATTGTTTGAGATTAGTTTTGAATTGGCAATATTGTTTTCAGATGCCTTCCTAAATTAACTGTTCCATATACCTTGGTTCTATTGTCAGAAATTTGGAAATCAGAAGTATTGTAGCAGGCAAAAATGAGCAGGAAGAGTGTCAGATATATGAAAACAGATAAAGCAAAGGCAATATATTCCTCTCTGAACCTGTTGGGCAGCCACCAGTAGCACAGAGCATAGCACACCCGTTAGCTGTACAAACTCCTGACACTGAGGTTTTCAAGGGCTGTGCTGGTTCTGGCCTGCCTTTCTCTCTTCAGGACTGTGGCAGATAGGATTGCTGCTAAGGAAGCCCAGATGAACTTCATGTTGGATGGGGAGAAGAAGGCTACTTCTAAATATTTTAATTGCTTCCACTTTGGCTAGGAGTAAAATGCTTACAAATAGCATTTCTTATCAGCAGCCACAGCCTCAAAGCAAGTCAATCTGTTTTACCTTGTCAGTGAGTGAAAGGGCTTATGCACAACCCAATTTTATGTTTACTAAGTTCATTGTTCTGTTCCAGTGTTGCCATTTCTACTTTTCTCTGAGGTTATACAATTTAAAAATTATTTTGTATATATTTGATCTCTTCCATTTTTCACAGTCTAGCCAGATGATTTGTCAGCAATTCACTAGGAAGAAGGAAGGTAACAGTAACTGCTGTCTGGGATGGGCTGTGATAAGAAGTAAGGGTAGGATTAAATTCTGCAGTGATTGACCCCAAAAAGTTCAGTCTCCTGCTTCAGGATCATTTCTTTAACACAGTCAAAAAGGTGTCACCCTTTCAAAACAGCATAAAATGCAGAGCTCCTCATTGTGCTTTTGTATTCATGCTACGTTCACACCAGGTATTCCCATACAGGAAATACTTCGGGGCACAGGTGTCTTGGTTGACTGGCTAGTTTTCCTAATCAGGAAAGTGAAACACAACCATGTAAATTAGCCAGTCAGTTGGAACTATCTCTGTATAACTCAAATAACTTCAAATAATCTGAAAGAATTTTTATCAGTCCCTTCATTTTAAAATAACATGTGTGAGGCAATCATGACCAGTTTATGGATATTTTGTTAGTAGCAGAAACTAAATTCAGCAGATAAATTATGCATTACAAATTATTCCCCCAGGATCCAATTCAGAATGCTATTATATAGCAAAATTCTGGGCTGTATTTGTATCTTTGTTTGGCCGATTGTGAGACGGACGCATAACAAAGCATTGCAAGCACTTTTCCTAGAGCTTTTCCGGTGTAAGTCCAATGGTTAGCAGCTGGTCTTTCATGTTGTGTTTCCAGCCAACCTGCTACAACCTACTTTTCCTCAAAAAGGTGGCTTCTTTCATAATGCATAAGGCATAAAGACTTTTGTGGCTCTCTTCTGGACTCAAGAGGGAGATTATTCCAGCTTCCTATTTCTAAAGTCTGTGCTCAAGTGCAGAGGTCAGAGAATTCTCCAGCCAAGAGCTAATACAGCTTGTTGTGTCTTCTGAGATTTCTGGTTTAGGAACACAGTTCTTGCAATGTGACTCTGTGGCTATGGAAAGAAATAAGATCTTTATACCACATTTGAAAAATGGCATCCTTTGTCTACCTCCTAAATTGTAACAGGAATATATAGTTAAGTGCTCAGCTTGTCCTTTTTTCTAGATCTATATCCTCTAGGGCATTGAACTGAAGTTACTTGTGTCTCAGATCAAAGTCATTTCACTTAGAAACTCAGGTTGAGCTTGAAGGCACAGTCTCTTAAGTGAAGGTCAATGGTTTATCCATTACAGCACCCAACCTCAAATTATTTTTGCAATTAGTAATATTTATATCTGTTTTTATAGTGTAAAAGAATAAAGAAAGGATAGTCAGCATTTTCAAGAAATACAAGTTAAAGGTGTCCTATCATTTAAAACGATATATCATGTTAGAAAGGAAACTTAAAAGCTGGCATATGCAATCTAAAATTAAATACAGATTTTGAATTTCAGGCTGTGAAGCTAAAAAGATCAAAGGAAACTCTTTACAGTTCTTCGGAATTTGGTATTATACTTCCCAGGAGGTCATTTACTCCCATAATTTAGTCTGACTTATTTTGGCTTCAGTTCCATTAAAAGTATGTAACAAAAAGAGGGCCTCTTTTTACTTTAATTTTTAACTGCAACCTGTCAGTTAAAGGGAAAAAAAAAAGTGTCTGGAAGAGGATGATCTACAGAAGTACTAATAGCTTTCAAATCTTTTGACTTTTTGAGCTTCATATGGCTAGAAACTTATCTGGAAAGATTGTATTTTAACCCTTTTGACTGTTCTTGGACATAATGTGTACTTTTATTGAAAGGGAACTTATTCGCTGACCTTGAACATATTCTGTCATTTCCACAATAACATCTCCCTTGACAGCAGTGCCTTGACTTGTTGGACAAAATAATAGGAGGACCCAAAGTTAAAGGCTCCTATAGGTAAACATCAAAAGAACACCTTTGGTAAGTCAAAGAGGTATCCAGAAGTTTACCTACTGTCTGGAGAAACCCAAAAATGAGCAGCATACCTGCTGGGATGTGAAGGCAGTGCTGATGGGGCTGAACAGACTACAACATAGTTTTATTTCACTGCATTTCAGGAGCAAGAAAAGCAGCAGTAGTTTCAAAAAGATGAGAAAAATGTGAAACAGCTTTTGCCTTTCGAAGAAGATGTGGCATAGTCCTGAGGCTATTATTTATTTTACTTATACCAGTTTCCACAAACAGTACCTCAAAAAAATAAAAAATAAGAGGCAAAGGTACTTTATCTTCTACGACCACATTAAGACCACCTGATGGGAGCAGCAGAGGTGGTATCCAAGGGCTGTGTTCTGAAATAGGAAGCCATCTTCCCCCAGCAGCACTGCCCCTTTTTCCACTGTGGAATGTAAAGAGGTGGTACAACAGCTGAATTTTCTGTCTACAAGATGCTGGCCTTGGCTAGACTCAGGGCTGGGGACTGAGGTAGAAGGATCCAGTTTGTGAAAGAGTTTCCCTCTGCTTGACATTCAGGCTTTCCATTGATTCTGAAGAGAGTCCCAGCAAAACCACCCAAATACTGTATGATCTTATTACTTTGCTATATTGTAGGATGTATTTGCAGAAAGATTCATGGGGACTTGGCCTTAGGAGTTGTGTCCAATAATGCAGTATGTGTGTACATATATATATATAGTTTTCTTGTTTTGACCACATCATTTCGTTATTTTCTCATTTTACACTGCATTAGCTATTTTGTAGCTAGTTCACTGGGATGCACAACCTGGATTGTGACTTACTTATTCACTCCTTATCTCCTTGTTGGTTTTCATTTACCCTCTGAATTTTTACAACTAAAAGTTTTCAAGTGCTTATTTTTTTCCCCTTCTCTGCAATGAGATAGGTAAATAAAACTTCAAAAACAAAAGTAACCTTGGACCATAAAAAACATGATAGACTAGCCTTGCCTCTGGCACTTGGGAAAACTGAGGCTCTTGCTGTTCCATTAGAGTAGACTAATGGTGGTCTACTGTATACTAATAATTTCCCAGCAAGACACATGCTTGAAATATCTTTCTGTATGACTAATGCTTTTGAAACTTAGCTGTTTCCATCTGACAGAACCAAGTGGATTAGAAATGTTACAAATGATGTTACAAATGCTTTTTTTTTTTAATCTTTTTTCTTTTTTTTTGGTGTGGTAAAAGGAGTAGTGGCAGCAAAGAGGTTAATTCTTCTTTTTTCATGAAGGTATCTTCTTAGAAGAGAAGTGATTAAAGGAGTTTCTTTTTTGGCGTAAAAGTGTTTTTCTAATCTTGTTGAAGTGCCTAAAATGTGTTTGAAGAGCCAGATAAAAGCATGGACTTCTTATTTAATGAGTTACCGGTTGTACATTCCAGTGTTTGTTTTGCTTCTGTCATTGAAACATATTTTCTTAAAATGCCTTTTCCTTCACCACAGTCAATAGGTAATAATGATACAAGATATTTAGAATGACTTTCAGCGTTAGAGACAAAAGAATTGCTCTTTCCCAAACTTGTACAACTGCAGAGACTAAACCAAAACCAAACTCTCAATTTTAAAGAACGCTGAGCATAATTTCTAAACATTCTGACAAAATCAGAATTTGTGGTGCAATTTGTCAGCAAGTTGCCTACTAGTCTGAAGGTATCCAGTAAAAATCAGCCTATTCTTTCCAGCTGTGGCACACAAAATGTTTATACTGATATACTAATACCAGAAACATGATTCCTAAACTCTTCCCTTCAGTCTGCCCTTCCCTTCAATCTTCCCTTCCCTTCCCTTCCCTTCCCTTCCCTTCCCTTCCCTTCCCTTCCCTTCCCTTCTTTTCTCCCTTTTAATATGTGTTAAACTATTTTCTTTATTTAGATATCAAATAGTCGAGCCTAGTAGAAAATAATTTACATAAAAAGAACTATCACTTAGTTTAAATCACAGTTGATAGAATCTCCTTGCCCTCCACACTAGAAGGAAGAGAAAGCCTCAGTGCAGTCAAGGAACTGTCTAGCTGAAAAGACTAGCATTGTCCCATGCTGCAGATGTTCTCTGCTGCTATTAGATAATTCAGTGGAAAATTAGGTGCGAACCTAGTTGTTTATTGAACTAAAGGCACACATGTGCTAAAGACAGCTCTCTGTTCTTACAAAGGTATCAAATGCTTCTATCATTATAGGATTCCCCACTATGCTTTACCACTGGGGAAGGAAGAGATCCAAAGCAGAGAAAGAAAAGGTGTCTGAGTGCATGCATAACTTCCCTCAACAGCAGAGGCTTTTTGTGCTTCTACCATGTATTAGAAAAACCATTGTGACTAAACAAACCCATCCAAAGGCAGAGCTGATAGAAGCAAAATGAGTCTTACCTGTGACCTCTGAGGACCCAGTTCTCCACCAAGCAGCATTATTCCCTGGAACCCCATGTCTGCAAAGTCCTGCTTGCATCAGGGCATCTAAACAGGTTGACCTTCATGGAGCACACAATGGATTCATGGATTAAAATGGCCACGAGGAAATATCACTGTACTGGAATTTGGTGGACTTGAACATAAATTAGACAGAGTGGCTTGTTAGCAAAAGTTCTAATTGTACGGACTTCCCAGAAAAATAGTTAGGCCTCACATTAACTCTGTTCCTCTCAGCAATTGAGATTCTTCTCCATGTTAAATATTTCTTTTTTTACTGTTCCTCTGTCCTCTTCATCTAAACCTGTCTGCCCTCTCTTTCCCCAGAAATTGCAAGAGTTGGAAGGCGCAGCGGTCCAGCTTCAGTATCCATTGAGATCAAACCTAAAGAGATGGACCCATCTCTATTCAAAATGAATTTCCTTTATACAAAAAACACAAAGGAAACTGAAGCTACATTTCTAAATACTGAAAAGCAAAGAATAAAAGGTGACTTTTCCCTTAAAGTGTTCTATGTCAACGTCATTTAGTGCTTTGGCAAATCCCAGGATATTCTAGGAGGACTAGTTTAGGATAGCAAGCCATGCACGTACCTTTTCATTAGCCCCTTATTTTCAAACAGAGGCCTGCAGAAATTCCAGTGCTCTGAACCCTCACAGGGGGATGGAGCAAACAGAAAAGATCTTGTTAAAACTGTTAAAACTGTCCTTCTCCAAAGACTACCCTTTTTTTCTTCTTCCTTTTTTTTTTTTTTTTTTTTTTTTATTTTTTTTTTAAGTACTCTTCTGTAGGAAAAGAGAAATCAGGTTTAGCTGAATATGTCCTCACCATGCCAGCTTCCAGTATTTTTCTGTGTTTGGCATTGGCACCAGTCACTTGTGGCATTACTTTCTATTTGTCTCTGGTGAGGTGCATGAAAGGCTGCTGAAATGCTACATGAAATGACTTATGTACATGGATAGATTTTGTGAGATCAGACTCTTTTTGTGCTGAGGCTTCTTCACTTCCTGTGTAAACCCACGATTAACTATCATTACTGTTTAGTTACACAGAAACAGTGCTTACACAAGGCTAGTGCCTTGCTCTCATGTGCTGCTTTCTGTCAGTCATTCTTCAATGTAGAATCTTTTATTTAGTATTAGGAGTACCTTGAATACACTTCTGTCATCCCTAGTAACTCCTCTCTGCTTTGTGCTATAGCCTTTCTTTTCAAGCATCTCTGATAACGGAGTTTTTTCTTCTCTTCTCTCTCTTTTATTCTTCATTAAAACTGTCATTTTAATCCTTTCTTTTCTGCCTTAGAAACAGCCTTTTTTTTCCCTCTCTTTTTCCCTCTGGGGCTTTTCTTTTTAAAGTTTTGCTTACCTCTGGGAAGTTAAACTTCTCAAGATTGATCTTTAGCCCATGGCCCCTCTCTTCACAACATTGGATCCCCTTCTTTGCTCTCCAAGCTTCTATCAAAAACTGTTTAAATAACAACAATAATTAAAAAATTATTTTATTGTATTTTGGAACTCCTTGTGGACAATTTAATGCAGATTTTACAAGGAAATAATGGTGATATTGAGATTGTAACATCATCCAAGGAGAGTGACATAATTTAAGCCAATCAATAAGGGTTAATGAAACCTAGATCTCATCAGAATAACGTGATATCTTCTGATGAAAACCTTAGCCTGTTAAATGTATATATAGAGAAATCATAGTTTTTATGTGTAGTGCTCTGATTTAATATCACCCAACATTTTATGACAAAATGTGAATATTACAAAATCAATATGGTATGTATTAAATTGTTTAAATATGACCCTGGTCTCAAAATGTAGTTGGAAATGTTGGATCATCCATTGAGTATGAACTTCTAGTCTGTTATTAATCTTACTATATTTGGTATCTTAATTCATGATGGGAAAGAAGAGTCACAATAAGTTGTAGAAAACACTGAGACTGTGCATAGAGAATATAAGCAAGAGAGAAAAGAATAACGAAAACTCTTGTGGGGTACTTTGGTCACAATTCAGTTGGGCACAATCAAACTAATCATTTCAATGAAGGTAAGTTCATGTACTGAGGAAAAACAAGGAATGTGGGAGGGCACTTAAAGAGGAATGCATTTATCATAAAAAATAACTACACTGAAAGAATTGGCAGGTGAAGAAATGTTCTGTGTAAAATTTCAGTGTGCCCATGAAGCTAAAAGTCCTATCTTACCCTGATTTGGAAAAAAAGAGACTATAAGTAGGAATCTCTATTGTCTCTGTGGTGAGCAACGACCTCTCCTGAAATACTGTGTTTTTTCCAGAAACTAGACTTGTAGAGATGTAGAACAATACAAGAGGAGTCTGGTGAGAGACAGGAGTATGATTAAAGGTCAAATAATCTGATGCCAGAAACTTGGAGAGCACTGCCTATCAATTTGTCAAAGTAAAAATCAAGTGCTGATTTAATTGCAGTCTATAAACATATATAAAAAAAGAAAAATGTGATAATACATGCCTCTTCATTCCAATTAATTAAAATACGACAATAATTTGTGAATCCAAAGGATTTCATAAAGTCTTGAATGAAAAAAATCTATAAATTAGTCCTGATGAGGATTGTTAATTAGTGGAACAATTTATGCACAACAGTGGTTATTTCTCCATCACTAAGAATTTAGACATTAGAGCTGGATGTTTTCTTCTGAAAGAAAGACAGAACAAGACTTAATTCACAGAAATCCTGTGGTATACAGGAGGTCAGACAAGATGTTTAGATGTTCCCTTCCATTTATACAGTCTATGAATCTAAGCAGGTACTGGTTCAAAGAATTTATCATCTTGTCTTCCATGGGATTACTCATATACTTTGAGTTGAACAGGTGTTTAAGTGCTTTGCTGGACCAGGGCCAAACACAGCTGGTATCATGCCATTTCAAGGCCCCTTTTGCAGCTGTGGCAGAGCAGGACTTTAGGCTGGTACAGTACCAGTGGTCATACTGCCCCAAGTAATTGGCTTAGAACAGATTAAATGCTACAACCAGGACTAATTTTGAAAGGAAGGGCATACTAGATTGAAATTCAGAACTACTAATACATGATAATTACAGCTGTGTGGCTCAAGTGATGCATGGAAGAGGTTTTTTTGAGTCTTATCACAGTAGTAGTCTGGGATGTACTGCTGTAAAATGCACCAGTTTTGTGGGGACACATTACTCTAAGGTAGGAATTACCTTCCAATAAAGTGTGCACACAGTAGAAGACTGTTCTCATCACTTTCTTAAGTGATGCAGCCACTGTGGTATTACATGGATGTGTAGGCAAGCTCTTAGTAATATACACCAGTGATCATGTCTTTCTTTCCTTTGTTAGCTTTCTCAATGTCTATCCTGTGTAATAACTGATTTAATGATCTGATTTATGTGCAAAGATGTAGGATTATGTTTGGGCAAAGGATGCCTGAGCATTTTTCACAATTGATCTGGCTTTGGTGAATAGCAGATGAAAATGAAGTTACAAAGGAAGAGCTAGATGGAATGGACCTACTAAAAGACACATACTCTTACTGCACCTATCGTCCTTTTATCTGACAACTTTTCTGCCGATTATCTTTCTCTCTTTATGCTCACAATTGCAACTGCCTGATAAATGCTTTCTTTTTCTCCTGTCTCCCGAGATTTCTCCATCAGTTCTGCCAATTTGCTAATGGAGAAGATCTGGTCCCCATATCCTGCAGCTTTTATACTATAGCTTACTGTTCACCGTGTGTTTGCTTTGGTTAGAGGTTCCCAGACTACAGTATACATAGAATTGTACGCAAGATACACCAAAGTGGTATGTTAATACTCTGTGAGGATCTAAATGTCTTCTCCTCCTGACATTAATGTTTCTATTGACAGTAGTAGCCAAGTTAAAAATGTTTGGAAATTACATTTGGAACTGTTACAGTTCCAACTTTTCCCACCTTTCTCAAAGTATATTTTGGAAGTGCTAGTTCTATTCAATATACTGATAAAAATTGCTCTAAGGTGTGGCTTGGCCAAATTGCTGATAGGAAATGCTTATATGAAATTACGCCAGACTACACAAACTCCATGATACTGCTCTGTATCTCAGGAAAACACCAGCCAACAGGTTTGGGTCGTGTTCTGTGCTATTGCTCCACATGAAGCAGGAGAGCTAGAAATGTGCAGACCAGAAAGTCTCTTAAGGGTGTGAGCAAATATTTGGTGAACAGTCAGGCTATATTCTTCAAAAGGTGCCTCATGTGCAGACAATCTTGGCACAGACAGGGTGGTGTTCTGGGATGGAGGAAGGCTGCCTGGCACATACCCTGCTCTAATGCTGCCTTGACACACCTGCTTGGAGGACCACAGCACGCCAGCCCACCACAGGGCAGTCCTGTCCACATCACCTCGGGCACAAGGCTCAGAGCTGAAAGGCCAAAAGCAGCTCTGCCTCTTTACAGTGCCCATCTCTTCCAAAGGCTGTGTCAAGCAGAGCTTTACAGGCAACACAGATCCACATTTTTGAAACAGGCACATATTCTTGTGCATATCCCATTCCAAAGAAGAGAACTATAAAATCTTTGGATTTTGTTTGTATTTAAAAGCCCTCAAGCATCTTCCTGGATAGGTCTGTATGTACACAGCAATTACGCATGCATTAAGCGCTAAATGAAAACAAAAGGCATTTAATGTTAATTACACTCAAAAGTCACCATATTGTGATCATACAGAGCACCACTATTGCTGCCCAGCTAGATATCCCACTTTCATGCAAACAACGGAACCAAATTAAATTACATAAAAAGAAGCTACACACTGACTCCCAGCAGTATGTTTTGACAAAACACTTTGTCTACTTAAATGATTTCAGAAGCTGTAGTCAAAAGCCTTGACTGCAAATAATGGGTTCATAAAACCTATCTTTAAAATTTTACCTGACAGTAATGCTGTGCAAATATCTGCACTTCTAGTTCACCTTCTCCACTTGTTTACATCAGGATTTTAATAGAGTGGCTGTCACAGAACAACAGCTAAAGGCCACTGTTTGATAAGTTGCTGTAAAAATAGACTGCCTAAAATGAGAATTTCCTCCTAAATTCAGTCATCAAAAAAAGGTGGTGGGTAGGAAAACATTGAAGAGAGACAATTTCTAGGAGGACTGCAATAAAGTCTTTTCAAGTTCAGTGACATTCTAACCAGCAATGACTTTCTAAGAAACTACATTTCCCATCTGTCTTCAGTTTTACCGAGAAATGACAAAAATGTAAGGAAAATGGGGAAGGTCAGGAGAGAGATCGAACAATGGATCTTTTTTTTGGATTAGCTCACTGTACATAATATTTGAAGAATAAATTGACTAGATCTCCTTAACCACCTGAAGAAAGAAATTAGACACTGAGGAAAGCCTCCAAAGATTACCTTTAGAGCAAAGAACTAACCAAAGATGGTCTGTCAGTCCATCCCTACCATTCAGCTGCTGGCTTTCCCTATGCAGGATGTCCATGCCGAAGGTCGCTGGATGCTGATGGCTCTGTGTGACCTCCAGGCATGCGCATCCAAGGCCCTGCTCATAAGTAGCCACCCTGCACTGCAGCAAGTCTATACTGCATTTCTCTCATCGAGCAAGGTATGAGGTATGGGGAGGGAGTGCATTTTAGCCATTCACTCTGTTCCTGAGGAGAAGACATGATTTGGAGGGAGGTTTACTTTGCTCTGGCAAGAGGAGTATGTGGCCACCATTGTGCTCTTCTTTCATGTGGCAGAACTGTGCATTTCTCAGTTTTCTCTAAAAGGGAGTGGCTCCTGATTATCCCTAATAATAGTATAGTTGGCTAAGTGCATAGCTGAATCCTTTCTGAATTCAATACAGTGGAATAAAATTTTCATGGAGTTACTCGTAAAGGAGAATTTCAGAGTAAGAAAGCAGGGGAGAGAGATGTAGAGTGGCTTAGTTGGTATGGTTTAGTTTAATGTAATCTTATTTTGTGCCATCTCTATTATAGATCTTCAGTCTCAGTAGATTTTGCCATAGTCCAAAACCTTGGAAACACAGTACATAATCCTGGTAAATTAAATATATACACTATGCTCCTTTGCATTTACCAGAGCTAGAGATATTTATGACCACTTAGTAGCTATGAAGTATAAAGTAGTTATATATTGTGGTAGCCTGTCTTTTTTGAATTTGGTTTGGTTTTGTGGGTTTCTTATTGTGTTTTTTTTTTTCAGTATGCCCTGATTTATTGCTGTGTAATTTCTGAGACAAAACTTCCCATTCAGATGAGCTTGTGCCTGATACAGTTCAAGGAAGAAAGATGAGACAAGAGCTGTAGTCTGTGAGAGAAGATGTGAGACTGCTAAAGCCCATTCTGTCAATCTCTACTTGTGTTCACCCATATTACTCTACTCCTATACCAGTATTATGTAAGAATTCCTTTTCTACTCATTCAGGGCTCATTTTATGAATCATTCATATTCATCCATTGATCAAAATACCTCTTCCAGATGAGAGAGTTGGGCTTACCCTTAGGTCTAATACAGCAAATGTCCTGTATGGCTCTCCAGAGCTGCAACATTAATAGCCGTAACAGCAGGACTTCACTGTAAGTCTCTGGAGTTTCCACTGAAAGCAGAGCCTTAATGAGCACATACGTACCTAAGCCAGAGCATAGCACCCCCTCAACAGAAAAAATGTTGACCTAGAGCCTGCACAGGTGGGACTACAGAGAAAGAAAATGGAATACTTTTCAATTCTGCTAAATCGTTTGGAAAAATAATTATTATTATTTAATGAAGAGTGAATTTTATTATATTAAAGGACTTCATCATGCAGAGGGGCCTATGAAGCAGGTTTAGTATGACTGAGATCAGTAAAATCAGGCAAATATGCATTGCTAGCCCCAACAAGTCTGTATATGCTACTGCAAAGGCTTTAAATACTTAATTACACTGAAACCAATAACAAAAATAGCTTCATGTCCCAGTGTTTGCTCCTTCCCTATTTATGTTTTCTGTAAACCCACGCAGTTATTGCAGAGAATTGGAGCCACACCCAGTGCTTTGGGCAATATTGGCCTTACAATGCGAAAGGCACAGAACTGGTGTGAGCACCTGTGAAACCCATCTGTGCTCTGGGCTCCCTAAAGCTGCAAGCCCCTTCCCCTCTCCTCCTCCTGCGGGCTGCAGAATGTCCCAGCCAAGGAGGCAGATACCTGTGTTCACCTTCCCCTCTTTACCTTATCAATAGATAATATTAACAGCACAAAATCGCTCCACTTATGTCTTTTATTCTAAGACTTTTAAAAGACATGCATTAGATGCTGTGCTTAGACCATGCCCTCAAAATCCCTCTTTATGGACAATGCTAGAATGCCAATAAATTGTCAGCATGGTTATTATTAGATAATTTGTACCTGTGCAATAACTTCCAGCCAAGACAGTAAAATACTCCAACATTAAGAGAAGATTCTCAGTGTTTTCTGAGGAAAGACCTACTTCTGGACAGGACCCTAGGGGAAGATATTGCTGCCATTTGGGTTTCTCTTGTCCTGTTCAATTCCAAATCACATTTTTTGTCATTTATTATTATGATTGTTACTATTATTACTTTTATTACAATAAAAATTTAAAAGTCTGGATTATTTTTGCGGCTCTGTCCATTCTACCAATTCCTTTTAATGTTTCAGACTATAGGAGAGTAACCTTTTTGCTCATTTCCTAAGTGCAAGCCATCTTCATGGGAAATGGGATCTTAGGTATAGATCTGAAATATAGATCTGATTTTTCTTTTTTCTTTTCCTTTTTTTCCTATTAAAAGTTCTTTTTAGAAAAGAAGGATGTCAAAGTATATTCATAGTCAAAGATACTGAGAAATTGACTCATCTGATATGCTATAGGAAGGGATTTAAGGGTATGGCCCCAAAACCTGTGCTCAGGCCATCAGTCAAAAGCTCTGCTTCTTATGGTAAGTTGTTTTTAAACCAAGAGTACCTGAGAGATGTGTAAGGAAAATTAAGATTGCATATTGATGGAAAAAATGTAAAATACTTTGAAATATAGGAGATAGGGTGATGGAGACTGACCCCAGTCACCTATTATTTGTGTAATTTTAATTACTATCCCTTTAATTTAAGCAGCTGACACACACTTTCAGTGGTGTTCAGAAAGTTAATAGGGCAGCTGAGTAAGGATTTTAAGGTCATATTCTTGTCCTTTGGTGCTTATTTTATTTATTAGCTGCTGCATTAATATTCTTATGATTACAGAAATGATCATTTATGTATATAATGCATCTTAAAATAGTATACAATGATGAATATCATAATATTTATGTCTTAATATGTCTTCTCATCCTTGATTCTTTAGCACTGAACTCCCAAATATACAACAGAATTTATATCAAGCTTCTCATTTCCTTACATTATTTCTTAATTATGGTATGTAGTCATGAGTTTGCTGACAACAATTTTCCTGGGTGTCACTCTTTTTTTGATTCCACCCCTCTTGACTGAAATTAAAATATCGACATAAATAATTTTGCATGAGCAGTGAAAGATTCAAAGAGACATTTAAAGTAGAGGAGCTTCTACTTTTATCGCTTTTATACGTGCATTTGTCTGTGGTATCCAGCTACATAAACATTAGATTAAGCAAAACTAGTGTGCTGTCTCATCCACATATCATGCATGTAGATAAATGATGACATGTACCTGAAGTCAACTTTCTAACTCAAACCCCCTATGCTGTGTGTTATAAAAATAGAGAGAATCTCATAGTTCTGGGCCATTTTATCTTTAGGGGCAAGGGGAATGGAGATTATTAGAGTACCAGTTGTCACAGAGTGGTCTGCTCATTTCTATAAATTTTTCACCCATTTATCTGTCCCCCCCTTCTTTATGCAGCTCTGTCCCTCTTGGTCAGCAAGGAAAGACAGGCACGGATCAGGGAACTGGCTGGGGATCTGGCTGCAAGTCACAGCAATGGCTTTCAAATATAAAGGCAGGTGAAGAAAGCATCCTCCAAGCATTTGGTTATCAAGATGGAGATGATGGGGTTCTCCACACATGTAGATATGATGGTGGTGTGGAGAGAGTTCAGCTCTGGGGCAGCCCCGCTGAGTCCATTGAGCAGAGACAGAGGGAGCTGCCAAGCAGCTGTCTACATCATTTGCTTTATGGAGACAACTCTGCACTTTTCTGCCCCTCCAGACAGGTCCTGCTTACCCACCATGCGGCCAGGGGTGCAATCTGTAAAGAGAAACTCCCTTCTCCCAGCCCTTAGCAGTGACGCGCCATAATGCAACATTACACTTCTCACACCTGAGGCTGGTGATCAGAGTACACGACAATGGGCACAATAAAGAAGTGTGTCAGAAAAATTTAAGCTGAACTGATGACTGTTAAAATATCTCTTGTAATTCCTTGTTTTCATGAATACTGTTTTTTTCTGAATAGGCACAATTCATTGCTTTTCTGTTCAAGAGGTTATCTTATGAAGGACCTTGTAAAACCTGATAGGTTTTACAAACAACAGTGTTTGTGATGTAGTGACACGTATCAGTAAATATTCTCTGTTTTAAATTCCTTTCAGTGAATTGATCTCATAATGTTAACAAATCGTTTTGCATATCATCCTGAAATGTATGTTCCATTTAAACAGCAAGGTTTAGACAGTGAGGGATTGGTAATGACATAATGGTCAGCATTAGGATCTGTAGAGTTCTATAGATATGAGGGGAGTGTGTTTTCCTGTTGTCAATAAATATTGTAAATCCTAAATCAGACAACATTGCAGTATTATCAAGATCCAGCAAACTAAAGGTGGCATAAAAGAATCAAGAGCAGGAAGAGGACAAGCTACAAAGAGTCAGAACTGCTTAGTACTTCACAGAGTGTGTGTATGGTCAAGGAAAATTGTAAATATTATGTATTGTCATCTTTCTATATGTACTTGCATAACTGAGAGAAAATTCAATCTTCAGTCCATCACACAGATAGGTCTGTGGAAACACTCATCATTTTAATCCCAACATGCTAATGCTCCCTGTGTGAATATAGATTTCTCAATTAAACTGAAATAATTTGATGAAAGAACAAGTCTCACAGGTGCAAGTAGAGGTTTCAGTAACAATAGCTGCAGCTATTTATTGCTGCAGAAGTGGTTTCCACTGGATGGCGCATGGTTGAGGCTTAGAGCTGTACATGGCTTCTTGGCTCAGTAGCAACCCAAAATGCACATTTCCTGTGGAAAAACCATGGAAGAGTCCACAGCTCAGTTATGCTATTGAGAGTGCATCCCTATATCCCAGAGTTAAGTTTCCAAGGCTCCCTTGGAGCTGCTACAGTGATATGAAACTGATGCTTTTTCTGGGATCTCCTTTGATGTAGGCCTGTGCCAACTTCTTTCCAAGAAATTTCCAGGTTATTTTCAAGGGATAGGACAAGATGTGTGTCTCCAGCCAAAGAACAGGAGTCATAAATGGGTGAAATAACCTCACGTTAATGCAACCCAAGTAGCCTTATCTACTTACAGTGTTTTATATTTTTAACTACTGGATATTTATAAAAAGTCACCATCTCTATTGGCATTTGACAAAGGACACAGTTAAATGGACCTGGCATTTTCTTATTCATGTTGTTGAGCTACTGGAATTAAGGTTCAGTCACCATCTGATACCATGCATTTTATGGATTAAAGAAAGATGTAATTCCTGTGTAGACAAGATCTAACTTTTTTTTCCTGAGAAGTTTGACTTCATTCTTTTTTATAATTAGAAAAATATTTTTTCCAGCTCCTCAGTGATGACCTTAATTTTAGTGCTTTGTCTCACACAGGTATGTGCCTTGCTTGCACATATCTTTACAGATGCACTTTCGGAATACATGAGAATGTTATTTTAATTACATTTTTCTCTGAATTGTACCGCATAATTTACTCCCTTTCTTTAGTTCGTCCATTTTTAGGCCATAAATATTATTAACCCACGGAGATTTGTTTCTGCTTTCTTTAGTTAATTAAACACACCGTTGGATGTATCTTGTGCTACCACCAGGAGGGCACAACAAGTGAAATACTGTATTACTAGTTGGGTTATTCATTAGCATAAAATAATCAGTGCTTTTGAATACCTGCACTTCAATGTCTCAGGTTTGGTTTTTTGTGATTGCATCTAAGGAGGAGCAGCATCAGTAAAGGGATGAAGAAGGGAAGGGAAGGGAAGGACAGCTGGTAAAATTATCAGGTTTCCTTGAGAAAAGATGCAGGAAATTTGACAAAAAGAATAGTCCACAAGCTTGTCTGGAGGCAGATCTAACTGACACCTAGAACATAACATGGGAGCAACCTAAAGTAATTCCCTACTCTGCTACTAATTACAAACCTATTATTTCTACCAAATCACTTCTTCCTTTGGGGGTAAAAGAACCCAAACAAACTACCATATGGTCCTGACAAATATTTCTACTGATTCTACCTAAAGTTTATCAATGCAAAGTAATGTTATTTTTCAAAAAACCCCAATGCCTCAGGATAACATACATAAATACATACTGACACATGCGGATTTTAATGTCTCTTGCACCGACTTGGAGAGAGCTTATCACCGCATGTCAGAGAATACAGATCTGTTCAGAGGCTGCTCACTGTCCCTCTTAACCGTCCGGGGTCGCAGCTGATTTGCCCTTGTCCTGGAACGTAAGTGTGCTGTGGGCCCAGACTTGGTGGAAGACTTTGGGTCACCTGTAGAGAGACCACATGCCCAGGTATTATCTTGGGCCTCCTTCAAAACCCTTCTCCCTAGGTATTTCTCCACCTTTTCGCTCAGTTTTTCATGATTGTATGAAAAATTAATAGGACTCTGATGCATATTGCCTTTTCTCCTTAATTGCATCAGAATGTAGGAAGGTGAAGATATGATAACAGGGGAGGCTGAGGCTCCGTGCCCAAACTAGTAAAATCTGCTTACAGAGGGGCCCCCTCTGTGTACAGAAGCAGTTGGTGTGACCTATTTCTGGGACCTTTTTTTCCATTTTTGAGAGATACACTGTTAATTCATTCTTTCTTTCCGAGGAATGAAATAACCCAGACACATTGATTATTAATCATTCATTTGGGGACTCTCCTCCCTCTTGAGCAATGACATAATCTTCAGTGAACAATATGTATACTGCAATTGACATTTGCACAAAAAAATCAGGTTATATTGTATGCATCTGCACTAATAAAAATAGTCATCTTTCAAATCCTCCCTTTCAAAGTCTCACTGAACAGACTTCAATATCTATATAGTATTTATTTTGACCTTCGCCTCTCTGATCTCCCTCCATGGGGAACTGTACAGCAATACAATATAATAGAAGCATACTTTATTAAAATACACATTTAGGCTGAAATCTTCAGAAACTCCAAAGTTAGGTGTACAGTCACCATTACATCCATTTGGAGGTTTAGCCTCTTTAGGCCTCCCATAAAATGCCAAGTATATATGTCACTCTGGAAGTCTGTTGTATAATTGTCTTCCTGATGGTACCACTGATGTGTTGTGTGATTGCAGTAACTCAACAGGTCATCCCAAACTGAGTCTACGCTTCTGCTTGTTTAAGATCCCTATTTTTGATATCATAAGTAATTTAATGTTATGGTAATGAAGAGTCATAGACAAAGATCAGTTACTCCTACTTGTAGATGAGTCACTCTTTCAGCATGTCCTACTTCCAGAATTTTTTTCGCTTTGGCTTTCTTTGCTTTGAGGGAGAATGAAGATGTATAAGTTTCTACTTCAATTAAAAGAACATAAGCTCTTGTTTTCAATCATAAAAGACATCCAGATCCATATGAACATTTGAGTAATTAGGAGATAGATATGTTCCTGTTGTTTGGTTTATGTAGAGATTCTGTTTTGGTTTTAGCAATTGTAATGAAAACCATCTAGGTTTACAGCAAGAAATTAGCTCATGAGAATTCAGGCTTTTTAAAAAATATTAGCCACTAGATGCAAATCTCAGTATCCATGTTAGAAGAATAATATTTTATTTGTGTTCTGTTGTGCTACATAAAGCAACTATCTTTGAGGCTGATGGAGCAATCGTGGAGAAAGCAGCATGGGCCCATGAAAGATGAAGAACAGTAGGAAATAGAACACCTTTAAGAACAGGAAGGGCTCTGTTCCATTAGTATGTATTTTCACAAGTGTGGTAATTGCAGGAACCACAATAGAAAGTGCTGCATTTTGTTTTGAAAATAACGTCTTTAAAAGAATGCTGTTACAGAAATTAACTATATTTTAAAGATTTTTCTCTTGGATGATGAATCATCAAGCTCTGTTTCCTTAATCAGTGACTCCCTGCAGAAACAAATGCTGAAAAGTATGAGAGAATATTATTCCTAATGATTTTTCTTTGGAAAATATTACTAGTATAGTAATTTTAATTAAGGAAGAATTTAGAACTTTTAGATTTGTATTCCCAATGTCAGACTCTTTTGTTCTCTCACTTACACCTCTGTTATTAATGTTAGCCATGGTTTGCAAAAGAGGAAAAGCTAGTTATCAATGAATAATTCAGGCTCCATAACTGTCAGACCTCATTATTTTAAATAAGGCCCGGTAGTTCCAGTTGTAACTGGCTAATTGCATCATTTAAACTTAAGCTGTTAGAATATTTCATATAATTAACAATTTTTAAAACTTTTAATACATTCAAAACTACTGTAGTACATAGGGCAATTTCCTTTAAAACAGGCTGAGAGAACAAAGAGACATTCCAGTTGTGATATGAGTCCTGAAGTTGTTAAAATAAAAAGAAGAAAAACTGTGGTAAAATTGATGTATCCAGCAGTTAAAGCAAAACCCTATCATTAGAGTGAAATGATGTCAAATACTTGTAAAAGGGGAAGTTGAAAAAATTAAAACACCTGAAACTAATTAAAAATTAAAACACCTGAAACTAATGAACTGAGTTGTAACCTGACACCTAATGGAGCTCTGTTGCAAGATAGTTCAAGCTCTGTCAATGAAAATGTTTCTTTTTTTTGTGGCTGTATTCTTTGCTCTAGTTTATTTTCTGACAGTAAACATGCAATTCCCAAAGCAGCTACAAATAATGCTGTGGTGAATCACTAAATCATCACTAAAAAACTGAACCACTCTTTTCCCTAAAGGATCAACAGAGTTATTTTATTTTTCGATAATTTAATTTGTGAATAGATAATTTTACCTGTGTTTTCATTTTGTTTCTTTTAACTGATGATAATTTACCTTTAATAATACAGACTTGATAAAGTAAGTAGGAAATACACTTTACATACAATTTTCTTCACATTGTATGTCAAGCAGGAAGAGTTAGGGGTTGTTTTTAATGTAGACTAATATTAAAATTTTTTTGGAATATTTTCCTTTAACCTCATTCTCAGATAACACCCAGCAGCTTTTTCTATGTATTCAGCAACTGTAATGTGAGAGAGGTTAATGTATGCTTTTAAATGGGCCTGCTAAAAAAAAGACAATAGTGCTTAGGCTTTTCCTGAAATGTACTTGTATGTAGCACATTACATACAAGCACAGTATACATTACAGACCTGTACAGTTAAGGAAGATTTTGCTCATTTTCCAGGTGGGGCACTCAAGTTCTAGGTAAGCTATATATGATTTCTGTAGTCTCTGTGCCCTCTTTCCCATAGTTCTGAAACAAAGCAAGTTTATCTGGGATTCAGTCTGGCTTACAGCTTTAATGGAAGACTGTGAGAGAAAACATGGTAGACTACCTGAGTGCTGTAAACATGAAAAAAGATTTAGCTGCTGCCTCTGGAATCACTCAAATATATTATTTCTTTCTCTATCTAATTAAAAAAAAAAAAAAACACAAAAACCAACCAACCAAAAAAAAAAAAAAAAAAAAAAAAAAAAAAAAACCACCACTTTTCCCNAAAAAAAAAAAAAGAAAAAAACCACCCACAACAGCAAAAAAAACCCACAAAAAACCCACAACTCTCAGCTCTCATGTAGAAACTATAAATTTCAGCCCACATAGCCATTAAGAACATCATTAAGGCTGTGGAAGTTACACAGCAAGGGCTTGGATCTTATCCGATATGTAGCAGCCTTGCATTGCTGGATATCTTGTAAAAGCCACCCCTACATTTCTGCATCATACTGGAGGTCATTACAGAATACATGCAGGAACTGTGTGTGTTCTTGTGTCTGAGAGCGGAACTGGTGCGCCACACAGATGAGCTTCCGAGGTTTTTCACATGCTGAAACGGAGCCATTTCTACTCGTGCAAAAAACACATCTAGCAATAATTGGTCCCTACAGAGATACTCACTATCATATTCTCACATTCTTCTGAGATCTTAAACTCGAAGTTGAGGTTTCTTGAGAGATGTATCTCTTAAGAAGACAGACGGCATCATGTTGAGTTTTGCAAATCTTTGCTTAAGGCATATTTAAGGACTATAAACATTCACTCCCCATCCCTCAATTCTAACCTCTTTCTTCATGGGAGATTTGCACCCCCTAGGCAGGAGTCAGCATGAGGTTTCAGCAAGTAAATCAATCAGATTTGAAAATTTCCATGTTACCTGTATTTGGATTGGAAACATTATAAGCAAGCTACCACAATTATAGGCTTGGAATACTTTATCTTGCCAGTTGCTGTATTTTTTATGGTAATCACAAAGACAATGGTTGTCTCTCCTCAGAATGTAACAAAGGGATATGGCATAAAATGCTAAATAACTCCTGCAGTAGATAGTTTGAGTATCAAAAAGAAGTCCTGCAATATCTGCTATGGTCAGGTTATTACCTATTAAACTTGCTTTGTTTCAGAACTATGGGAAAGAGGGCACAGAGACTACAGAAATCATATATAGCTTACTTAGAACTCGAGTGCCCCACCTGAAAAAAGATAGGAGAGAGCAAAGAGGATGCAACACATGATATGGCTGTAAACCATAAGCACATCCTTATGGGTAGTTGAAGACCATCAGCTCTGAAGTCCTAAGCTCTCCATGGCTACAGAGCACTTTCTGCTGCTGGTGGTTAAGACCAGTGTTTCAGCCGTTGGATTTGAAGTTGGCATTCTGAGGTGGAGGTGCCCTGGTAGCGGCACAGCTCTGGCACTCAGTGCCTGCAAGCCCCTGTCATTTCAGGACTTTTTATCACCTTACCTCTGGTTTGGTTCATTGAAAAATTTTTATTAGGTAAAACATTTTACTGTTTGGGGACTTGGAGACAATAGATTTGTGGCAGAGATGAACTGGGAAACAATGGTGCCGAGATGAAGTGTATTTTGTATGATATATATGTTTTATCACAGTATGTCCATAACATAGAATAATATTCACAGCTCTATTGAAGCAAGATAATGTAACAACACTTAAAAAATGCTGTAAATTTGTAGGGCTCAATGGAAGGACCATTAAAATCATAATAATTTTGAAAGTCATGATGTTATAATGATGTTTCTAATTTAAATGCATACTGATACCCTTTCATAGTCTTACAGTATTTTTTTACTTGTGTCATCTGATATCATTGGGATACAGTCAAATAAAAATTAGTAAAACAAGCTGTATTTCAGAAGAAGAAAATATTTGATCATCTTGTCTTGCAGTGTCTGGAGAATTCTGAAATTGTTTCCTGTGTTCACTTTCTGTAAGCTGTTGTCAGGTCAGCTGTCTGAACTATACCTTCATTTTTAAATATTTTTCACTGAAAAAATACCAGCTAAATTTCTGAATGTTTTATGTCTGCAGCCACATCAGATATCACAACAAAAAGGAGGCTTATTCTTCTCTGTCTTGAAATTACCCAGGGTTGGCTTCACCCTTGTCAAGGGCTGGCTCCCTGTACGGATAGTCAGATTTAGGGTACGCTAGATATGTTTCATCTGTGAAAGGAATCAAGTTCCGTTTGTATACGGAACATGGTCTTAAAGTCAGTGATTTCACTGACAAAAACCAAAAGAAATTTTTTTTCCTTCAGAGCTGCAAACACCCGACTGAGAAACAAAGGGTAAGCAGAGTCATGCAGTAAGTGGTGGGTGCACAGACAGCGGGCAGAGTGTTCCTATTGCGCATATTCATTCTGAAGGGTCATTCAAATGCCTCTCTACCAAAAAGCCTGAATGTAAATAATGTCAACTGTCTATGAAAGCAGGTGATTTAGGTCACTGAGCAGTGTACATTGGTTAAATTATATTATTCTTTCAAATACTTCATGTACATCTGAGCTATTCACTTGTTAGAGTGAAGAGAGGCAAGGAGAAAAGAGGCTTGTTTTACTTTACTTGTCTATAAAATCTTCACTGAGGAGAACCATCCACTGCTTTAGAAAGGAAAGTTTAAAAATGGATGCATACACTGCCACTGAATATTAGAAAAAATGTTTGGAAAGAAAGACTATGCATGACCTATGGGAGATTTGAAACTCATGCAAATGATAAGAAGATACTGAAATGAATGTGAGCATCACTTGAGAACTATGAAAGAGTGAGACAAATTTATATTGCTGGGATAATAATATCACCAAATGTCTCATCACTTACATCCAGTCTTATGGCAAGAAAGAAACAGACCTGGGTTGGGGGCAGAAAGAAGCAATTCTTTAAGGGATGTATAAAAGCTGGAAACTGAGTTAAATTTCAAGCTTTAAAAAATCAGATTTCACTGTTTGGATTTGAATAAGGCAAAAGCTTTTCTCAAGGGTCTTGAAAATCTCTTGTTTATTTTCTCCACAGTGACCAGCAGTTACAACTGGACAGCTGGGCCAGGGAGGCTTCTGAAATTTTGACTTTTGACAGACTTTAAAGGAGAGAGGAACACAGAACAAACAACCTACTCCTGTGTTTTGCATTCGACAGTCAGATCCAGTTGTGGACTGGTTTTGGAAGCCTAGTGACAGTGTGGTCTTATCTCTGTCAGGGGCCTGCAAAGGAAACAGGTGCCCAGAGTCACAGTGACCCACCAATTGACAGAACCTCAGAGACCAGTCCACGTTTGCTGTGGGGGACTTCCCTCATTACAGACACTGACTTGGGACATCAAGGTAGGGCAGTGGCTACAGTGTGGGATCTGCTGTACAGTGTGGCTGCTTATGAGCTTAGAAATGCTGTAATCAAATGTATTTCAGCATGGCAAGGTCCTGTTATTTTTCTCTGTTTTGGTGCAAATTGGAGACAACTCAGCTGTGGTAAAAGACTTACTGTTTTTTACTGTGTTTTCAGCACAATCCTTTTATGTGTATGTACATCTTGCCTGCAAACATTCCTACACACTCAACAACAGATGTATTGAGGATAATTCTTCTGCCAATTACAAAGCTACTAGGAGTGCTGTAGTTGAACTCTGAGTATCCAGCAGTCAGCTGAAGCAGGGAACAACAATTTTTGACACAGCCGGTCACAGCTGACATTTCTGTTCTTGATCCACAGAATCATCTGAATCCTGTAAGAACATTCATCATGGAAATAGTCTGAGACAGAGGAATAGTCTGTGCTCTCCTACAGAACCTATTCTTGACCCAATCTGCCGTGTTAAGGAAGGGCTCTGATAGCTACATATATTCTCTTCACTCATAAGTAACAGGGGTGCACCGCTCACTGGTCCTAGTCCTTGTGGTGACAGTGGGATTGTCACTGTTTTATTAGTTACTTTTATACTTTCTGATGTTCCTGTAAAACAACATTCTGTTTCAGGAGATGTGCCTGTCAAAGAAGCGAGGAGAAGGTGGATGACATGATGAGTGGCTTCCAACACTTTGTTTATGTCTCCATGGGGTGGAAGTATTTTGTTAACTCTGCACTCTCAATGTGGATCAGTCACTGCTGCCAACATAAATAATTTCAAATATTTCACTGAGAATTGCGGCAAAGCTACAGGAGATTTTCTGCCTATATGACTGAGATTGGTTCTCCTTTGATTTCAACTTGATTTAATTTTGTAGAAGGAGAGGCAAATACAGGATCAGTGATAGTGCAGCCCTCCAACTTGCAGTATTGATACTTCCAAAGTGTTCAGTTCAAATGGGGGCAGAAAGTTAACAGAACTGAGAGTATCAGCCTAATGGCTGAAGGACAAAAATAAGCAGCTTTTTTGATCTTTGCTGGTCAACAAAAGCATGCTTTGCTTGCTCCAGAAGTCTTTCATGTGAGAGAAAATGGACAGAGATGAAAACACATGTCTGATCTAACACTTTGGCAACCTTTGTTTTCTTACACCCACAGGAGAAGATTTCTGGACTCCCAGAAAAATGGCAGAAATAAAGGAGAAATCTCTTTCTGCAACATAGAAAGTCACTGCTAGTTTATTCTGTGTATAAAACATGCTCTCTATGCAGAATAATCATCCTTAAAAACATGCTCTCCATTGAAATCAGATTGGTCATAAAATTGAGGTCTCTGGGGATAAACCAGACCCTTAGTTCTCTAAATGGATCACAGTATGAGGTTTAGGAAAAATATTTACTCCACTCATCATCACTTTTCTGGTAGATGTTGTTTGGAGAAGCTGCATCAGGCCGAGCTAGAATCCTGATAGGTTGCCCTACACACTGATTTGGAATACATAAACCTGAAACTAAGCAAGTAAATAAAAATAATTTTTTCAATAAATTCAGTTTCTTATTTATTTTCTGCATGTAAAAATCCTGTGCAGAAGTAATTAGTTCCATTAATTCACTAATTGTTTGAACCTACTCAACATAGTCTAAGTGATATTTTTATTACCTTAGAATGGAGTGATCAGAAATAATTTGTTGAAGTGTTTGCCTTAAGTGTGTGTCCCTGCTTCGATGTCATTGTGAAGATAAGAAGATGGGAAATCTCTGAGGCTTTTGTATTTTCAGACAATGGGAACAGATTAAGGACAAGCAAGAGAAAATTAAGATTAGGGGATTTTAGAAAAATAAACCTGAGTACAGCTGCTGGTTTTCATGTCAGTAAAAGATGGCGGGGGTTTTTTTTGATTGCAGTACACTCATTTCTCTCATGTTTAGAACCCATATGATGGTCTGTTCCTCTGTGGTTCACTCAGGTACAGGGCAAAGACAAACCCTGCTGCCCTGGGCTGGACTGCAGCACGGTGAAAAACAAGGAGTTTTTCATGAGACAGAGTTTCATGGGAGAGGAGATGGCCAACTCAAGCTTCTCTTCTCTGAGTTTTCCCTTTTTCATCCTGCTTGACATTTCTCAGAGTAAGCTGTATTACAGATTAGTAGCCCTTGGCAGGAGGCTGCAGAGATGAGATTTTAGTGTGATATGGTATGCAGGCATGGAGGGAAAGCAAAGAATATGTGCGAAAAATTGAAATGACAAGGTTGCGTTGATAGCTTGGTTGTGGAAGCTGCCACGGTAGTTTGTTGCATTATGATTAGAGATGGCCCAACTAGCATGAATGAGACAAGAGCTGGTTTGAATCTTTATCCACTCCTCTAACCAGACTGAAGAGCAGCCCAAGGTAAGACTCAAACACATCTAGCACTGGTGGATTTGGTTTCTCAACTCTAGTGTAATGAGCTTCCACTTCTGATAACTTAGCTCAGAAGAAAAAACAGGAATCTAGAAAAGTATTCAGGACATTCATCCAGTCTAAAATCATTCAGTCTGGAAAACTTGATTATATAAAACCATATAAAGACATTTTTGTACCATTCCCAGCCTTCCATCTGTAACAAAGAGCTCCGTATCCTTGTTAATAACCATCCTGTTAACAAAATGAAACAAAGCCTGCAAAGCTTTCAACTTTCAGCACAGGGTCTTTTTAATTATGAAGCCTTCAGTTGAGATGCCAAGCTTCTGTCAAGGGGGGTGTGTGAGAGAGTAGTCTGTGTACGAGGACTTGCAGTGGGGACTGCACTGAAGTAAGCGTACAATCCCTCTGTCAGCCGTTTCTCTTCTCTTTGGCTTTATCCTGTGGGAAGTAGCTTTACGTTCAGATTCAGACTACAAGGGATTCTACGAAAGCTGAATTTCTGCACTGGCCGTGCTTATTCTGCAGCGTGTCACACTCCCTGCGGTGAGGGCTAAGTTCTCCCTATTTTGTGCAGCCTCTGTCTAATGCAGAAAAAATATCTCCTTCTCACAAGGATTCCGGGAGAGAGCAAAGACAGAGAGCAAGGGCAAGCAGAGACAAGCACCACAGTTTACCTTGGACTCCCTGTTTTGAAACCTTTGCCAGGCTCATTGAGGTAATAGTTGTGATTTGATTGAATAACAAAATCCATATCCAGCCCGTTTCTGAAAAGCGTAGTCAGCAGCGTACGATTCTTCTATTCCTTTTGCCTTAATAATGTCACTGCTTAGTTCTTGGTTGCAGGTATTCATGATGATACAGTAGGACAGAAATACACAGGAGTCCAGAGTGTTTTGAAGTGGCTCTAAGAGTCACTGAAATAGTGACCTATATTGGTATGGGAAACTTTTTTCCTGGCCATTTTCATCCTCGGTGTGCTTTACAGACTTGAGAGCTGCATCTCTTTGAACTGTGGCAATGCAGAGCAGAAAGCAGCTTCTCCAGCTGAGGCTGCAGGAAACATTCTGCTACACAAGGACTGGAAGGGTAAGCAGAGCTTCTCACCCATGTCTGGATGAAGAGTTGTCTGTTAACACACTTTTACTTTCTTCCCCTCCCTTCCACTCCCTCCTGAAAAGTATATAGTAGTGAAAGAAGGTAAAAGGTCTGGCAAAGACTCCTTTTGTCTCATCTATTTACTTGGAGGTAAATGAACCTGACCTACCACTTAATGAAATCTCCTTTATACAGGATGAAGACAGCAGCTGAGATAAACAGAAGAAGAAAAGGAGAAGAAGAAGGTTTTCTTCTTCATATGTAAATTTTCTGTTAGGAAAATGAAACTTGATATTAACCTTGCTGTGATTTTGAAACATATAGTTTGTTATTTACCTCCTATTATTTTCTTACTGCTCTGGACTTCCATTGTTTTCTTTCAAGTCGTTGCACTTAGAAGAACACTCTAAGAGATGTTTGGTTTTTTTTTTTTTGTTTTGTTTTGTTTTTTTACCAATTCTTAGCCATTTTGCAGGTTAAATGATGCTACAAAAAATCTGAAAAGATGATTCAAACCTCAGAATTCTGTTCATGTCTGTTGATACCTGCAAACAATGTCCAATGAACTCCATACTCAATACTTTTTTGACTTTGTAGTTGTCACAGTCTGATTTATAATTGTAATGGATTTACTTGCATGAAAAAATAACAGGCATTATATGTCTGCATACATAATACATAGACAATGCTTTCTTTTTCGGGGAGTTTGAAGAAGACACATGACTTTGATGCTACTGAATATTGTGTCATAGTCATCAAATGAAGCTTGTGCCAAATAGACCAGATGGAGGTTTCAATCAACAAACTGCATTTATTTTTGATATCTGTGACTTATTTGTTATCAATGCAACTTTTAATAGGATAAGGTAAGAAAAAAGATCTGCTCATAGAGGAAAACGAGAGCCATTAGAAGCTCACACCTTATTATTTGACCTGACAGTGCAAATAGATGATGGGCAAAAGACAAAGTACAATACCCAACTCCATCTGGAAGGGATTTTTCTGATGCTTTCTGCTGGAGCTGAAGTTGGTGTGAACAATTATTTCATCCTCTCATACCATGATAAATTTCAGAGCCTTTCTATCTTTCTGTGCATGTATTAATGAATAATTATACTTGATATACATTGCTATATTAGCACATTTCTTCTTTTCTCCCTTTGCAAAAATATGTAACATAACTTTGCCCGTGTCTGTCTCAAATTGCTTTTATATACATGTTTGTATATACTGTATTGTATTCTGCCTGTAGTAATAAAGAGACAAAAAGTAAGAAGGAGTTTGATAAATAACCAATGTGTCACTTTTTTTGTGTGAGGAATGACTTATAAAAAAGCCCTAGAGCTATGACTCACTTTGGCCTTCTAGAGAGATAGGGACAGATAGAGAATATATATGTAAAGGAAAAACAAACTCTTGTTTAAACTGTTTGATTTTTTCTCCAAACGTCGCTTTTCTCCCTCCCTCTCTCTTTTCTCTTTCTTTTTTTTTTCCCCCATAGTCCCTGTCTTTTCTGCTAAGTGAAGATGGATAATCCAAAATAATACTCCACTCAGTTTCTTTTAGCATTTGAATGTATCATGACTATTGTATGAAAAATGATGTTGCTTCTCTGAAAGCTGTCCAGCCTTACATGTAATTTCCTCTTCTCTTTTCTTAATTCACATGTCCTCCAAAAAGAAGAAAGAAAACTGTTTGTGGTCTAGGATGCATTTTTTGTTATCGAGACAGAAGAAAATTCTGTATGCCAAATGCTCTCCTGTTTACAGAGAAGAATCCTACACATTCCTTCGTTATGGCTGTACAGCTCCCTTTCTATGACATCCCTCTGCTCCTCTAGCGTTGGAGACTTTCTGCCCCACTTGCATGGGACTGCAGGCATGGATTGGGTGGGGCTTGTTTCCTTTGTCCTTCAGAATATAAAGCAGTTGGAACAAAGAAACAAGGATTTTCCCATTCAATTTAAATTTTATATTTTGATTTCCTAAAGACAACTTTTGAACAATATCTGATTTTTGTCTTACAGTGTGGAATGTTAGTAGAATCTCATGGTAATGAGCTGAATGAATTCTAAGGAGATATTTTCATACTTCATGCTGTAAATACATTTAATATATCATCACAATTCATTCTGTATATAATTTTCCAATAAAGATTTCTAACAGACAGAAGACTGTGTTTAAGACTGAGATAGGATGACTCTTCCACATAGTTCAGATTCTAGGTGAGCAGTTAAGATCTGAGCATGGGGAGTCACCTCCGTGGATTAATCTGGTGGGCTCAGTCCAGTCCCTCTCACCTCTCCAAACCTGGCAGTGTAATCAGCAAGTCTCTACACAGAGTTGAAGTGTTGAGCAATCATGATGACTTAACCATCAACTTGACCTTTAAGATCCCTTCAGAACAGATTTGATCCACACTGATTTACTTTATCCTTCAGACCATCAGGTCTGTATTAAACCCCTGATTGACCAGAAGTAATTTTTTTGCTGCCTTTGGTTAGCAACGTCCTATGGTTCAACATGAAAACTGTGGGTGAAAGTCACCCCTTATTGAAGTCAAAGAGATGATAGATTTCAACGGAACTGGGGTTTCACCCAGCAAACCCAACCAACAGTGTTTGGATCCTACCCATGTCTGGAGGGGTATGAATCCTTCTGTGGTGCCCATCACACCATTATGAAAAATATATCTTGCAACCTACTGTGAAGACTTCATGTCTCTAATGAGCAATCAAAAATAAGAGGATTTATTAAAAAAAAGTACAAAGATTACATAAATTATGTACTGGGTTACTGCAATGTGTCTGAGAGTATCATCCAAATGCTTCTTGAACTCTGGCAGGATTGGTGCTGTGACCACTTCCCTGGAGAGCCTGTTCCAGTGCCCAACCAGCCTCTGGGTGAAGAAACTTTTTCTAATATCCAACCTAAACCTCCCCTGACACAACTTCAGGCCATTCCCTCAGATCCTGTCACTGGTCACCACAGAGAAGAGATCAGTGCCTGCCCCTCCTCTGCCCCTCATGAGGAAGTTGTAATTGCAGTGAGGTGTCTCCTCAGTCTCCTCTTCTCCAGGCTGACCTTGAAATGGTCAAGTTGAAATAGTTGGAAGTTTACAATTGGTCTTGGAAACACCTCCCTCCCTGCCCCCCCCTCCCCCCAAAAAAGGCAATAATGTATCAATTTCTATATATAAATACTAGGTATATAAACATATACACTACTATGTATTATACTTGTACATTACACTATATTTAATGTGATATAAATATTAATTTACATCTTCTAGATGATAAATATATATAATATATTAATATAATTTATATTTTTAGAGAATATATTACATAAATCATAAATTATTAAATATTGTTACAGATAAGAAAACAGTGTAATAATTTATATAATATATTCACATGTTCCCTAATGAATGATTCACTCTGTTTCCTGGGCAGTATTTCTAGGGTATTATTATATTGTGCTAGCATGGGTATATTATGCAGGCACCAGTTTGCCACCAAAGATACTCATCATCATGGCTTGGCTTCGCGAACGAAGATTTGGGAAGGGCTCTACCCACGTTTGCTGCAAGCGCTGATGGCTAAAGAGGCCGATGCGAGAGAGGCAAGTCCGGTTGCAAAAGGCACAGCAGAAAGTCTCCATGGGCGGTGTTGGCGAGGCACGGCTCTTTCTGCGTTGTCTTTTCTCCTCCAGACTGATTCTGCGTGCATTTTCAAAGGAATCAGCAGCGTTATGGATGGTGTGTCTCCACGCCTCCCGATTGGAGACCAGAGTGGACCATTTTCCTCCGTGATTAGTATCTTTAGACAACACCAAAGATACTAATCACGGAGGAAAATGGTACCAAAACTCATACTGATATTTTGCCTTTCCAAAGGAAATAATTGACAGCAAAGCATATTTCAAGGTCTGGTTGCCAACAATTAAACAGAATTTGGAGGAGGAGGAGAAGGAGGGGGATGGCTGGAAACTCCCAGTCATACTACAAATGTCAGCTATCTGTTGTCAGAGACCTGGTGACGTTGAACCAAACTGTGAAATATGTGTAATTCTTCTAACATTGCTGATGATGTAGCACCAGATTTTTATTTTTTTCTGTGTGCATGTGACTGCTTTTGACCATGACAGGTTTTCATAAATCTGGTGTCATTATAGAACACATGACTTGTGTCACCACTGCTACAACAAGAGAAATCCATCACAGATCAAAGTGCCAGGAAAAGTCCTATTCACTATATAAGCCCCACTTAAGCTTTCCAAATACAACTTGAGTGGAATTTAAGGGGCCCATAGGCCATGTTTTGCTCCTATACACGCACATGAATTTTACACTGTGAAAACAAACTAAAATATAAAGCATTTTCTAATGTAACACAGAGCTGTCTGAAGTCACAAGGCCATTCAGAGCTAGATAACTTTGCTAGTATTTTACCTTGAATACTGTTGGGTTTTTTTTAGAATAGGAAGTAAAACAATGAAACAGTCCAATATTATTTTAATACTTTGTAACATTAGACCGTCAACCTAACATACTATATTAGATCTATCTGAACAGAGTTCTCTATCACCTTCTCAGATCACAAGCTCTTGGAGCAAGGATCAAGCCTATCTTCATGTTTGTACATTGCCTAGAGTGTTGCAAGCTGTGTAAAAACTTTCCTTCTGTGTGGTATTTGTTGAACTATGAAAAAACCCACGTTTATTTATCTCTATATGTAAACTATATTATACATATATACAGATACATAAATATGTTCGTTTACAGGGAAGTGATTGTGTTACTTCACCATTTTGCTTCCTCCCTTCGGAAGCCTTTTCAGATAATACTATGTTCCCTTTTCTCCTCCCAGTATTTAAATGCAATGCTAACTGCTATTTGTAGTGTACATATTATAATAAAATGCAGGACCCTTTAAAATAATTATACAGTGAAAAAAACATGCATCTTGACTAATAATTTATGGTCTATATACATATTTATGTCATCCCATTCTTTGCAATGAGCAAAATCCTTTCTGTGATTTCAGAAAAGATTCCAGTGTCTACCTTCTTTCCCAAATTTTAAACATGTTTACTTTACTCAGCGTTGCAGCCTATTACACCTACTTATTTTAATGCAGTAAAGTAGGAAACTCTGTAATTCTAGAGAACAAAAAATCCCCACTGAGCTGCTTTGAATTAGCTATGTGATCCCAAAGATCTTTTTTATTCCACTGATAATAATTTCTCCCTATTTCAATAAAACAATAGAAAATAAAATATTCTGTTCATCAAGGCACGTGTGCATAATTTCAAGTAATATTTCATTTGAAATTGTCTCATTTTATACTCTCTGATTCTGCTAAAAAAAAATCACTATAGTGGGAGAAAGTCAAACTAGAGATTATATTAGGCTGAGGCAAATGGTATTCACCTTTTATAGTCCCTATGTTTTATAATGAAGATACTTCATTGAAACAATGATGCATACTTCAACAGTTCCCTGGAGAGCAGTGAATCCTGTTTGGAGAGATTCATGAATATGTGCATTAGCACAATCCAACTGGAACTTGCCCTTAAAAAACGAACCACAAGAGAAGCTGATCAGTTCCCGCTTATGTATATAATCAGAAGGTTATCATATTATCTCCCCCTCCACAGGGAAAAGCAGATGCGTATTCTTCTACCACTTTAAGATGAGAAATGCCAAAGGAAACAACAATTTCCCCCTCCCTATGCTTTCAGCAACATTTACTGTATGAATCCAGAAAGACCTTTTAGATCAAGAGGAGAAGAATATACGGTGAGCTTCTCTAAAGGAGGATTTATTTTGCATATGATTAGTCAGAGTTTAAACCTTTAAAAAAAAAATTACATCCGCATTAATTTAGTCAAGGCCGTCAATAAACCTGAAGGGAGTTCAAAGACTGCTATAGATGGCAGAAGGATGAGACAAACATTTCACAGAGTCAAGGTTTGCGAAGATATACATGAAGCTCTGTGTCCTGAAGATGAATGAGGAACACTTGGCAGTTCTTGAAGCAGTAGTTTATTTAAAGTACAAAGAATTCAGTGAAAAATACTTCTGGCCAGCAGTTGGTGCCCAGCTTTCAAGAAAAATGGCAGACCACCACCAAGCTAGTGACAATGATAAAGAATACTCACATAGATTTGCAGATTTATCTTTAGGTTTGTAGCAACCTCAGCTCTGTGAAAAAGAGTAGAGCGGTGAGACTCCTTACCACCTCTGAAAACAAACTAAAAAGAGCTACTGTCTTATCATGGTGCATATTATTAAGTGATCATTACAGATACCATACAGAAGCAATAAGCTTTATCATCCAAAATGAGCAATTCTTTGATTTCAGCTTGGAAAGATTAAATAATGCAAGGGAGCAGGAGAGAAAAAACCAAATTATCGATCACCTTCTGGATAAAAGGCACCACTGTCTTATTGCCACCTTTTCTATGCCCTCTGAGTCTGTAACATCTGTACCCATTTGTATTGGTAGCTAATAGTGCTAAATGCAATCTAGAGTTTGCTTAAAAAGATGTCTTCAATTTTACTATTACTAGGAAAAATTCCAGTGCCACTGACTGACATGTTTAATTTAAGTTGTCAAACAGTCATTACTGAGACATCTGTGAGAATAAATTTGGGGAAATTCTTACAAGGCATAACTTCATCTCACCAAAAGCCACACAGAGTGCAACTTTTTTTATTTTGAGGAATTTTTCCAAGTACATATCAGGAGTCCAGCCCAGGAATCCTGCATTCAAAAACTTTCTGGATGTCCACAAGATTTTGTGCACTGGAAGCAAAAATCCACTGCATCTCAACTAGTTTTTTCTCTATCAGGGGAGAAGCATTATACCTTCTAGATAAGATATATAGAGATGGCATAATTATACCCTCTAAAGAGGATATAATCTCATAATTGTGCAGTAGAGTTGTCCTCAGATTGCACCACAGACCATACTTGCATGCCTGATAAACTAGCAGTGTGCTCAGCTTCTGGTTTGAGGGTACTGTTTTTACTTGCAAGCGTATTGAATGTTGTTGAACACATGTGGGTTTGTGTGTATGAAGCGTCCTATTTAATAATGCGGATCTGCCTGTCTGGTTAGTTTTTTTTTCACATACACACAGCTACACAGAAACAAAGCACTTGAAACACTTGGTAGTACCTTTTTGGTTGGTTTGTTTGCTTGTTTGTTTGTTTGTTTTTCACACAGCTAATAATGGTGCTTCACCATACAAAAGAAAAACACTTTTTTAAATGTAGTGATGGGGAGAAAGGCTGGCAGGTTTATTTTGCTTAACTTGCTGTGGTGTGTCACATTCAGCTCTAACAGTGCAGCTATTACCATATGCCATCAAATAACCCGCATAAGCAGCTGTGTTGTTCCTCCAGTGACCCCACCTAGAAGTTGAGAGACCAGGAGCAGGGTGATACCTATTACTAGCCCCACACAGGCATGCACATGCCTGTGCACAGTTCAAGAAAGTGTTTAAATGAAAAGAAATATTTCACCCTACTGAATAATTCACCCCACTTATCTCTTGTTTTCACTGGGTGCATCATTGCCCAAAAATATTTGCCAAAAATATGGCAAAATCCATGCGATTTTGCAATAAGGACACAACACAACAAGTACATACATATTTTTATATCTATATATGCTTTCATCCCTGCTGTCTGCTGAGTTTCTGAACTTGTGCAAAAAGCAGTTTTCACCAGTGTAACAGTGATGTTTAGTGAAGACAAAGCTTGTTCATCACAGCAGGGGGACAAAGGGGAGGGGGACGAAGGTCAAAGGGTAAATTCCAATTGCTGAGACATGTTTTTATGAGTTGAATCTTAACCATGTGATAAGCAGCATTCAGACTCTGAGCAAAAGGGAGTAAGGAATAAGCATCTGGAAGAACATTCATGAACCACTGTACCAGTTTGATACCTGGATGAAAAAATCCAGGTTGTTGCTTTCCAGTGGAAGCTTTCTGCTAGTTGTCAAAGGGAGTGTTCTTAGGTAATTAACATGTTCCTTTAGCCTTTGGAAATGGACATGAAAATAGGTGCTTGGTTTCTGCCGTACGCATGGCAACTGCTTCTGTTTCATACAGTGCCTTTGATTCCCAGCACACACAAAAGAGCACTGGTGCTACTTTTTTTTTGGTAGAAACATGTGAGAAGGAAAGGGCTTCCCTTACATGAGGTACAAGAACACTGTGGGCAGGAACTACAAGCACTGTGTGTGAAGAGGTAACTGCAGCAGCAGTCACAACACCAGGAGTAGCTGATCTTCCACTCTCCCTTATGCCAATAGCATAGGATAGACTTCTACCTCCTTGACAGATCTTTTTCCTGATGGTGACCCATCATACTTCTCCTCTTAGTCTGTTTTCTTGATATGCGCTTTGGTAGGAGTGCACAAATCCTACACCCAGGTAAATGGTATTGGCAATGACCTCTTATAGGATGGGTATATTAATTGTAGTGTTGTGACTGAAGTGATGAGGATCTGCTAGCCACTGCTACGCACTGTTAACCACAATAGGCAGAACCCTATTGGTAGCTCAGCCAAAGGACAATAAGGATGGGATTTTGGCAAGCAGACACACCATTCCTGCTGAAACTCCCTAAAGCTGTATCATTAGAAGAGTTTAATAAACTGAGTGAAAAAAGTTAGCTGATAGCTGCATATCTGGCCTTGCTAAATCAATTTCTCTGGTGATGTTATTGTTTGATGTAAATGAGTGCATCTACACCAGTTTATGCTTGAAAAAATATTAATCTGTTGGTTTTGTGCATGTTGTAGGAGTACTGCAAGTGATACCACAAATTAGGCCAAACAAAAATAATGAGCCACTTAAATGTTGTGTTACTATATATGAAAGAAGATTTAGAAAAGAAGGTCCTCTCCTTGTCCTGCTCTAAAATCTCTGTGAACACTCACAGTAATTTAATATAAGCAGAACCCACCCACACTGTTTGATTCCTGTGTTTTGACAGACGATTTCCCAGTTCCTCAGTTCCTCTAAATCCGCAGTTTCATTTCAGTCACTGGAGATACATCAGTTCATTCCACTTATGGACCTCATCCAACACCTTCAAATAGCTACAGGAGGAGAAGATTTCTGCGTATTCTGTCCTGCTTTACAGTATCTACTCCCCATGTTTTCTCATATAACAGATGTGACATAATTTTCTCATCAATTACTGTTACAACTACCATAAGTGGCAGAAAATAAGTCATGCAAGCCTGATCCTGAAATAAGCACCTCAAATGGGTAAATGCTACTGAACTTTTAAGGATGATTGTCTTGAGATTAACTTTATAGTATTACTGCTGAAGTTTGTACAGGTGTACAGTATAGTCTATTTCGCTTCAGTACAATTTGTTAACAGGAGTAATCTCAATGTATCTTCTGACTATGAGCAAATCTGCACCATTCACATCCAAATATTGATGATGTCACGTGTCCCCTGAAGGTCCAAATCTTTTTAAGAGCTTCAGGGGAGATAAATGAGATTAGCAGCCTGAAGAAATACTCCTTCTATGAGCTCTCATGAAAGCTTCATATTTGTCCTAGAAGAATCAAAATGTAGCAATGGGGAACATTTTTCCACTTCTTAGGTTTTCATTGCAGTATCTTTCTTCTGTACCACTTGTATAATTGAGTTTCCCTATTTTGGAATGGGTTTACTTGACCCTAGAATAACCTAAAATATTACTAAATTATTTCCCCTATTTTCTAAGGAAAAAATGATTTCTTTTACTCCTAGTGTCAGCAAAATAATAAAATATTGTTGCTTTGCTGATAGTACAGCAGGCAAAACCCATAAACCTAAATAGACTATTTGCAATGCTAAAAGTCATCTCAAACAGAAAGCAAAATTAACTTTTTAATTTTGTTTAAAGCAGAGATATTAAATAATCTACAAAGTCAAGCACTGTTAAAAATCTCATTTTGAACTAGGGAACATTTGACAGCATTGAAGCTTCCACACAGCTAAACAAAAGCTTTCTGAGGGAAGTTTCAGAAGGCATTTCTTTATGCTTTGCCCATATTCTAAGTGCCCTCTACTGCCAGAGGAGCCGTACTACAGAGAAAGCCAGCTCGACTGCGAGTAGCAAGTAGGAACCCACCCAGGGACTGAGGGAAAGGAAGAATTTGATACTTCCCAGTATTACTTTTCAGCTTATGTGTAGTTGGACTTGAAAGTTATTGGCAATAAGATGCCTCTTTTTTTTTTCTTTACGTAAGAAGAAAAGGGAAAGTGAATCCAGTGGTGAATGGAAATAATAGTCATTTATTTCTGCTGGCAATGTGGGTTCTTCCTTTCCGCACCTTGCTGTCCTCCACTGGTTTCTCTACCTACCTGTGATATCTATTTTGGCACTTGAGAGACATATTTCTCAGGACCAACTGTGATCCTGCCTACCATGTCGGCGAATTTTACATTTGTGCCTGGGTACAAAGCCCCACCAGTCAGAGGAGGGAGGGAAGCTCCCTGTGGAGCTAATGGGATGCAATGGCTGGAGAAGGTGAGGAAATGTAATCAACATTGCATGCACTCTTACCACCAAGGGAATTTTTTCTGGGGCACAGGAAGGTGTCTGGACCAGGACTTGCTCCCCTGGGAAGGGACGCTCCTCCTTCCGAGTTACAGCAGCTCGCCATGCACAGCCCAGCCCACAGTGAGCTGCTGTGCATTCCTTGAGTGCCTTTAGCGATGCATTTCTCAGCAGCATGATTTCCATTTTTAACAAGCTTGTATTGTTCAACAGAGACCGAAAGTGACTTAGGAATTGTTGAGTGTTATTTTCATATGAAGTGGTCAGACTGAAAAAACGCAGGGCTGCACTATGTGAAGCTGGAGATCTGATTGTGAAAATCTGTTTTGAAAACAAGTGGGAAAAAAATAACTCATCTACAACACACCTTTAAACCTCATCTTTAGTCTTTTATAGGCTAAAAAGTGGATTTTTATGTATCCTACATAGCCTTAGTAAATGTAAAAATCTGTGTTGTACATAGTGTAAGAACATGTGCATATATTAGTGCATACGTGTGTGTGTATATATATATATATATATGCTTCATGTATTTGTGTGGTGTATAGTCCAGTCACACTGACCAAGTTGTGAACAAACATAAACCCTAATACTGAATTCCCTGATCAGATTAACCCTTCAACATACCTAGCAGTGAACTGATATTCCTGTCTCCTGCAGAGGTCAGTTTGAGTTCGGGTACACAACTGGCATTTGAATGATGCAGAAATCCTCAAAAAGTGGGAATTACAGCCATTTTCTGTTGGCGCAGAGGCCCTGCTGGTTACCGAAGTGAGCTGTGATGAGGGTTCAGCCCCATCTCGGGGACTATGGGAGCTGTTGGGAGTTCCCAGGACTGTAATGGCCAGCACTTCATTACAAAGAAGTACCTGAGAAATTACATTTTTTGTTGCTATTTTTCCTCTTTTTCTGATTTACAATATGAAAGACATTCCATAGCCCTATGTGACCCCAGGGTGTTATTGAAAAACTATAAAAGCAAGAGCTCAGCTATATTCTCTGCTCTTCCTCATGAACATATAGGATTATTTTCTACAGAATATTCTGAAGTGTCATGTCCAGCCTGGTCTAACTAAGGCAAATTACAAGGATGAGTTTGCTGCCTTTGGGAAAGGCTTTGAAACTACTTTCCCTTGTGAAAGTATGGGATGGTGCTTTTTAATGATATTTTCTAGAACTTAGCTGAATTCTGAAAAACAAAAATAAATTAAAGTCAATTAACTCTATAGGTTCATCAGATTATAAAGTCACTTCTTGGAGTTGTTAGCTGAGATTCCTCAATAAGCAGTTCATAAAGAAAGGGTACAAATTTATACAGTGAACATATGGAGGAAGGTGCTCTCAAGTATCTTTCGCTTCTAGAAATAAGCTCATGTTTTACCATGCAATTAAAATTATATCAGCCATGTGAGATAGAGCTGAATTATTTTCCACTATATATGTGTGTGTGTATATATATACATACACACACACATATATATATTTATATCATGCTTCTGCACACGTAAGACTTAAAAAACTGCCTGCACTTGAAAATGAGGCACTTTGTTGTGGCAACAGTAATTTTCAGCATGATAATGTTCTTTTAAGCTTTCCAAGGGCAAGACATCAGCCCTGGTCTCAGTGCAGAAGTCCACATGCTCAGAAGATTTTATTGTTTGAATCTCCGTGCTCAATTTATCTTTTATCCTCTGCTAAGAGTGGAGATGAAGGTGTTGGTCATTCTCTACCTCTACTGATGGATTTTGTTCTGGATGCAATAGTTTGAGGTGAGAAATTTGATTCCAGGGAGAAAACCAGACACTAAAGAGCTCTTCAGTGTAGTGTAGGCAGACTGAACAAGGAGCTGTGATTGCAAGGGGAAGCGGACAAATTCATCTAAACAAGAAACTATGTATAAAACAAAAAAAACATAGCAGTTCTCCAAGTTATACATGCTCTTAGTATCTTCAGTTCAAAACTGGATACTTCCAAGGAAGTTACGCTCCAGTCAAGCAGAAGTTACTGAGTTTATTACAAAGGCACCTGTGTAGAATTTAGTAACTTATCATGTACCTATAGTGATGCCTTAGGACTTTTATATATTTGCAAATTTTAATATTTTATATATTTTTAGATTTTTATACAGCCGTATAGTTTTTCACACTCGAGGTAGCAGCTAACAGTTTCTAACAGTTGCTCACAGTTTCTCATGGTTTGTGCCACATTCCTGAATTTTGTTTAACTGTCTTTTCAAAGGACAATATAGCAGCAAGGACATCGTGTTTGGGACACATGCACCTGGATGGGAATAACAAGGCAAAACATGGTAGGAGGCCCAGAACCCTTGGAGGTGCTCCAACAGGGCAGTTCTGGGGATGGTACCAGGGTAGTACCAAGGGAAAAAGGTTGGATGTACCCATTAGATATGATAATTAAGTAGTGTTATAAATTTGTAAGAACCCTGCACTGAGCATGCGTCTATATACTTTGTGCACCAGACAGCTTTCATTAAAGAACTGCTCTCTACTTTCCCTATACTAATACTGTCTTGAAAGTTTTTTGCCTTGAGTTTAGGCACCAATAGTATGGTGGATTATACTGACTGATGGCAAAAGATCAGTGTGATGTTATACAGTAGAGCCCTGTCAGTTGCACCTGGAGATGCAGTAGATAGTAATGAAACTGGCTTCTCACAACTTGTGTCAGATTTGACTCAGGGACTAGTTGTGAAAGGTACATGTGATGAGAAATAAAATAATAGCTGCAAGCAATTTACTCCACCTTTAATTCTGGTAGTTTAAGTGTGGCAAACTCCACTGGCAGAGTTTGATTTGCCAAGTGTGGTACAGTGCCTGTCCTACAGCATCACTGGTCAACCCACCACAGGTGGCTGAAGAAATCCAGGACTGGGCAAACCAGTCAGCAGCAGAATGAGGCCACTGCTAAAACGTAGAAAGAAAACACATAGCAAGACCTAGAAATAGGAGTGGAGTGGGAAATAGTCAAACACTGGCACTCCTGACCTACTGTCTCAATGTTTCTCAGCCGCCCAGGTCAAGCATTCACAGTGTAGAATTCAGAACATGAGGATGAACAGTCTGAGATGCCTTCTCATCACTTGCCTTTTCCCTGAGTTGCTTGAGATCCTCATGTGGGAACCACCACCTTTCCAGCTCCAGGGCAAAAAGGGACACAGTGCACATGTTGTTTATGGCAGTTCCCTCCTGGAAGACCATGAAGTTCTGTAAGCTCCAGTTGTTTGACTCCAAGATACCACTTGCCCTACTCCTCTGTGCCAGTGACCAGCGCTTCCCAAAAGAGTGTCCTAGCTTCTCTGTTCCAGCCAAGGACCATACTTTGCCTTGTGTTCCTCTTTGGCTGACGCCCTCTGCTCTCCTGCTCGCCCTTGCTCATACAAATACACACAGTCTCTCCACATCTGTATGATCATATTTCGGATTCCTGTGGTAAGTCATATACATTCCAGTACTATGCATTACTTCAAGTATTTTTGCACTCCATAAATATTCTGTACATGCAAATACATAGCTATAACTAATATTCCCTTGCACCCTTCTCCGTTCCACTTGAGGGCTCAGCCTTCAAGCCACCAAGAAAATCTCAGCAAAGGATAAGGAATAAAGTAATTTTATTTAAAAGATACACAACTTTTGCTTTATTGGAGGGAGCCATATAAATACCAAAGTCCTCTCCATGTCAGGTTATGAGAAGGTATTTAATAAGCAATCAGACCATATAGAAACTTCTTCTCAGGCTGATTGCAGAAGATCTCAGTAATTCCCAGCTCAGACTTCAAAAAGTGGTAATAAAGCTTGACATTACTATCATGAAAAATCATACACAAAAATACTACAAGCCAGAGTCCTGCTTCTATAAAGCAGTAATGGGGTGAATCTTCTCTTGTTTTGAAGAATTAAACAAGATAATTTAATGACTGTTGGTGAACTGCAGCTATTGGCCGAAAGATCGTATCAAAATATCTGATGAAAATAACATTGTGCTAGGAAAAAACAGTATTTTTGATGCAATAAGATCTATGAAGCATTTGATGTACTTTTTGAAGATCTGAATTGGGGATCTAGAAGAGTATAAAATAACTGTTTTACATATTACGTAAGTTAACCATCAGCTCATGCTCTTGAAGTCTAATTATAAGTGGGAAATTATCACTGAGTAGGATCTCACTGGAATTTTTTCCAACTCTGTAATATTTTTGTTAATAACCCATAGAAACCATCTAATCACATCACTTCTGATAAAGTTTTGCTATAAAGGGAAGACTGAGAAGTGACAAATAAGGATAAAAGCAGATCACTGATAGAAAAGGATCTGCATTGCATAGAGAGCTAGAACAGTCAAACACATGCTTCAATGTCAGTGAGAAAAAGCTGTTTATCTAAAGGAAAATATATGTCATATTAAAAAGAAGGAAATTCCTGTTTGTAAGATTTTTAGGCAGTATTTCCAATAAAAGAAGAAGTAGCGTTCATGGCAGAAAGCTGAATATGTGTTACTTCTGAGTAGTCATTGCGGCTACTATGGGTAGGGATATGATTTAGTGAAATGAGAAGCAAAGTAGCTGATGGTTATAGTGTCCTGATATTGGTGCATCTGCTGTTGGAATCCAACACTGCTGTCTACACTTTAAGGAAGATGTTTAAAAAACTAGAGGATTCAGAAAGGATGTAGGAGAAAAATAGAAAAGCTGCAAAGATGACTATAAAGAGTGAAAATGCTGGTGGTAAAGTTATCCTATTAACTCCTTCTGTTCACACCTGAATATGGAGTGTTGACCATCCACACCATATTTCTTTTGACTCAGACTCTTCTTACTCTAATGCAGTAAGTTCTTGGTTTAGAAGATCTGGTGCTTTTGAACTTCACCACTACTGACTGCAAAATTGCAGTTTCCCCCCTCTTTGTATTTCTGTGACTAAAATAGTAAAAGAGTAAGCCCAATGTATAGGTAGTGGAGATAAAAACTTGCAACATCACCTTGGCTAATAAAGTCATCTACATAATTAGAGCCTGGAATTTTATGCACATGTTCAGGAATGAACAACATAGCTATTTCCCTCTTGCCCTCAGAGGCATGTCTCTACACAGACTGTCTCTGTGCAAACACCCCTTGTGCGAGAAAGGCTGGCTGGACAGCTGGCACGCTCGTGTTTGCCTCTGCCACAAGGAAGTATGGAGGCAAGTGATGAGAGTCAGAGGCGAGGCAAAGCCTTGTACAGAACTACCAACTTGGCTTGAGCTACTTCCTCAGCTCTGAGTCTGGACATTGCTACCAAGTCAGCAGAGGTAAGACTTTGAACTCATCAGAGAGAAGGTCGAAAGAGCAGATTTTCTCAAATCTGTCATTATCTACATGGGGAAGAGTACTTTTAAGAATGCAGTTTTTCAGTTTAGCAGAAAGATATGATAAGATCCTACACCTGGAAACAGAAGTGAGAATAATTCAGACTAGACATAAGGTTTGTATTTTTAACAATGTGGGTAATTAGGCATTGTGAACTAGCCAGTCAGGACTGCAGTGGATTTTTCATCACCAGAAAATGCTAAGATCGGATATTTCTGTAAAAGGTATATTCGGCTTAACCATAGCTGTAAGACAGGAATTAATTCAGGGAAATTCTTTGCCTTATGTTATGTGGAAAAGGAGGAGATAAGAACAGATAATCATAGTATTCTATTTTGCCTTAAAATCTGCATAATTGTGGGTTTGAAAAGAAAAGAGAAAATGCAAAAGATTTGTGGAAAAGACAGTTCAATTAAGCAGGCATAGTGAGAAATTCTAATCTATGTAAGTACTTCTCTCCCTTTTGTGCAGCTGGGACTCTACCCAATGTATCTAAGCAGACTTGTTCAGGAGCTGGAAGATTAAACCTCAGCTCAGCTTTCACTGTGGATCCACTGCACTTCCCTAAGTGACTGCATGAAGTTTTAAGTATAAAAAAAATTTGGCTGTTGACTCTAGAGCTGCCAATAAACCACAAAATTACTGAGAATGGAAACAGCAAGCTTAGGTAGATGGGAGAGAACTAAACATCTACTTAGACCTGTAAGTTACACGATGGCACCACACTTCAAAGCAATAACTTAACCCATGACTCTGACAAGCCTGTCTGCTCGATTCTCTGCTTGCCCAAGCACTGAAATGCCAGTTCAGCAGATGACCCGAACCACCCATTCCTATTCCCCGATGACCAAAATCTAAATGATATTTCCAGAAATGTCATATTCTTTGCTTCATTTTCCCCTTTTTCACATTTCTTGCAAATCTCTCAGACACCTGGAACTCTCGACCAAGGACCAAATCCTTCATCTCCCACAATGGCAATAAACTATCAGAATTTAGGAATAGAAATAGGTTGCAGCTGCCACATATAATGCCACAGATAACACAGAATGGAAAAAGTCAGCCTTTACTGCTTCCCTAAGAAAAGAAAAATTAACCCTTGACTTGCAGTTCTATAGTTACCTCTTATTTGAAGCAGTTTTTCTTCCAGTTATTTCCAGGAATAAAAGCTCAGAACTAGAGCCTTATCACATTTACTGTCAGTTAAACTTTTAGGGGTAGTTTAAAATTTCTGAAAAAGAGAAGCTCATCTTCCCTGAACCTGTGCATTGCCTAACAATGTCCATAATCATTTGCTCCTCATTTCATCAATTTCTACATTTATTATAGTTTTACCACATATTAGAAATAGCTAACATTTTTTTGCATGGTTGCTAGACCCTCTCTAATGTCAGAATGAAGCTGGGTATATAAAGATTTCACAGATTAGGATCACTGCATGGCTAGCACAAGTTCTATTTATTTCTAAGGTATTGTAACAGCTGAGATCAGATGAGGTATTTGGGCCAGTAGGTCAAATTTCACTGGGAAAGAAGATGGGGTTCTCTGTGAGGGATCCTAAGGCCAAGCAAACCAGGCAGAATATCACACTGCAAAGTCTCCCAAATTTCTTTCATGGAAGGCAGAGGTGACCATCGGACATCTCCGTTCTGCCAGAGGTGACTTTTAAAAACAGAAATAATAATTTGTAGTGCAGCTTCAAATATGCATGCAGACAAACTGAAACAATAATTTTCAGAACACACTCAAGCATTGCTAGTAACCCCGCTAAGCTTCAGATAATGTTCTGTTTTGAAAATACTGTATCAGCTACCTCTGCTCGCATTCGAGTTGACAAAGGACAGAAAGATACACTATGCCACAACTCACAAGAAACTTCCCCTGAAGCACTGACTTCAGCAGCAGCTTGGAGTAGGTGCTTTGCAGAGCATTCTCCAGCAAGTCCCCATTCTCCCCAGCCCTTTTGGTGGCTCGTACCCACACGCTGCACTTTGTTCGGCTGCACGGGACAGCCGCTGCCAACAATGGCTCCATTCTAAGACACAGGAAGACCACTCATACACTGAAATGGCAACTGTCTGTACAGCATCCTCTGAGGCAGCTAAATGAATGTCAGCCTTGTCTTAGGCTCTGTTTTTCACATAATTTCTGCTTTATTTGAAATTGTACCTTAGCTACACATACAACTCTTTGAAAGCAACATTCTTCTGCCTCTGGTTTTGCACCCTCATTTTAGAACCAAGCAGTTGATAGCTCATATAGGCTTGTCCAGCTCGTGTGTCTATTCTCAAGCTGTGAAGTTGTGCAGACTCACAACTTGATGCGCTGTGCAAATGCAAACCTTCCCGGCACACCTGTACTTTTTGTGTAGCCTCTGCTTGAATTTCTGCTGTACTCAACAATGGGGTAAGGTCTTCCCCAAAAAGTAAAGCAGTCCCTGAGATTACAAGCATGGGTTATGGCATAGAGAGGATGTCATCTGAGTAAGAAAAGTACTATAAAAAAATCACCAAAAACCTCCGCAAAAACCAAAAAAACCCTGAAAAAGTCACAACTTCCATAAAGAAAGCAAAAGCAAATTCAAACTTTGAAAAAAGGTGCACAAAAATCACTGTCATTTGCTGTCCCACTTTTGGGTACCAAGGAAGGAGAGGGTCTGGTTGAGGAAACTGTAGACCAGTACAGGAGATGCTGCTGCAGAGAGGAACTGCTGAGAAAGACACAGCTGAGAGCAATAAGTCAAAACAAGCTCAGTTTTGCAGTCTAAACTCACAGATTTCCTCACTTTAACAAACTTTTTTGTGCCAAAGCACCTAGACAGCAAATTCTATCCTGGAGAAATCTTTCCCCAATTTCTCACTGTTTTTTTTTTTTCTTCTTGCCCTTTTTTTCCAAATAATAGACCTTATATTCAACAGCATCTTGGTGCATACTAGTGCATATTAAGGAAAGACCAGGCTCAGTTCAGATTTTTCTTGTTTACAATTTCAGGCTGAATTCTGCCCTCCAGTCCTGACTCCAACGGGAGTAAAACTTGTGTAATTGAATACAGAATGCAACCCTTAGGGTTTTGGTCTGACCAGTAACAGAACTTTATGTGTGTTTAATTCATTTTTAGGTTTAGGCATTTTTTTAAATTGGGGCATAAGTTCTGCTCTCGTGTTAGGAATGAAAATAATAAAAAAAGGGCAGAAACTTATATTTGGTTTCAGTACAGTCGTGCAACCATGCATACATGCATACATAACATGGAGAGAGAAAGAGAGGGAGGAATATCTGGAAGATATTATTTTTAGAAGTATACAACCATTAGACATACTTCATTATTGCTGAAAACGTCTTCAAATCAAATTCAGTAACAAAAAATTCACTTCTTGCTTATTGATGAGTGTGCTGCAGTGCCCGGCTGGAACAGGGTCCTGCTGCGAGGGGGAGCGCCGGCAGCAAACTCCCTCGGCTCACGGGGAGGGGGATCGGGTCCTGCTGTTTTGAAGGTCACTGCATAATACATTCATATTTACACTACTGAGCACAGAATGGTCTTTTTTGGTAGATTTTTACTTTCCTGTAAGTTTTGTATTGTGGAAATATGACAGTATTTAGGGTGGGATAAAATAGACCTGAGGAAAGAGATCAACGTGGTCATAAGGAAGGATATTTTCGCTAAGGAACTTGGCCTACTTAAGTCTATGCCTGCAATCAGTAATAACCAACCTCCTCCTGGAACATTGAATTAATTTCTGAGGCTACAGTAACCCCTAAGTTCTCAAAGTTTTGCCAGGCCAAGGGGAAGTGGTTACTGTACCAAATCTGAAAGTGAAATGGAGGGAGAGAAAAAGGGCAGAGACAAAATGTAAGAGAATTCAAGGACACATAAAACCCTCCAAACAAAAAGCCCAACCAAACAAAAAAACTCAATAAAACAAAGCAATCCCAAAACAAACAAAGAAAACCCAGCACCAACAAAACAAAAAAACCCCAGCCAAACACTATTTTGGTTTTTACTCTAAAAAACACATCAGAAGGCTTGCACCACTGCCAGTCTAGAGAGGCAAGAAACAGGAAAATTTTTGGCAAATTATGGTATCAGTATAATAGACAAAAATGTTAGCACATTTTAGCAGATGAAGATGAGAAAAAATTGCCAAGGTGAGATTACATTCACCCAAGTTGTCTGAGAACTCATACGTGACGTCAAACAGTAATGGTGCCTTGGTTTAAAGCATCCATAGAGGCAGAGAAACAAAATGTGATTAATCCAACATTGATCTTCACTAAAGTGCCAATGGTGCTACTTATTGCAGGCCTGGAAATTTATTTCTGCATCAAGTAAACAAGTAGAGACCATAACAAAACATCAGTAGTCATATGGGAAGATGGTCAAGATTAACTTTTGTGCAGCGGTCATGCCCCAAAATCTTTTATAGTTGTTAGATCACATTAATGTGTGTATGGATAACACAGTCAGTTGATAAAGCGTGACTGGATTTTCAACAGACTTTCAACAAAATCCCTCACCAAAGACTCTTAGAGAAACAAAAACTTGAAGATTAGTCATGGGCTAAAGGGAAGGTATTCCTCAGGATTAGCAACTGGTGAAAAGAAGGGAAACAAAGGGGAACAGTAAGTGGTCAGTTTTCACAGAGAAGGATGATTACTGGCAGAAACCTCTGGAAATCTCTCCTGGGATTCTGCTGTTCAACATATTCATAAATTATCTGGAAAATGTTAAGTAGTGAGTTATAAGTTTACAGGTGATGAGAATTACTCAAGTTTAAATCTATGTATAAAGTGTTACAGAAATGTCCTATGAATGACTCCACAACAAAATAACAGATGAAATGAAGGCGATAAATAGCCTTAAGAAAATCTGCAGGAGGAGACATCCTCATTTCAGGAGGTGTTAGAGGAATGTGAAATCATTGGCAGTGCCAGCACAATACTACTGACAACCAAAAGTAAGGAGAAAATTTGGAGCTATTAGAAGAATAATAAAAGATAGAAAATGTCACTGTGCTGGTGTATAATTCTCTGGTACATGCATACTCTAAGCATTATGTGCAGTTGGGATGGGCAGTGTTGAAGAACACTAAGTGGTTTCTGAACAAGAAAGTCTGAACACGTCTGTGAGAGTCTCAGTCTTCACAGCCTGCAAACTGAGTCTCCCGTAAAATCACCCATCTTATCCATTCCCCCTGAAGAGAGTCTGAGTAGCACAGACAACAATGATATGCTCAGGACATGAGGAATGACCATAATGTGTGCTCTATCAACTAAGCATTTCTGGAAAGAGTTGGTTGTACTCTGTGTGCGTTGTATGGGTGGTTTGTGTAAGGACAACAGTGCTTTGCCAAGCAGTATATACACTGCCCTCCAGGGAGAGTATGCCGTCAATATGATGATCCTGCCATCTTCAGGGAGGGGATCCTCTTGCATCTCCTCAAGCTTCCAGGGCACCCCTATGGCTCCATAGGAAGATCTAAACAGTAGCTAAAGAGGGCTCCCTGAGATCTGTACATTCAAGGGAGGTATTGCTAAGAGGCTTTTCTGAAGCAGATGCTGCAGTTTTACAGAATCCACATATTTCTACATGTACTTGTGCATGTCTGCCTAAGTGCGCATGCATATGTGTTGATACCCCTGATATAGATGTTAGATATTAGATAGATATATAGCTGCCTAATTGTGAAAATCACACCATGAGCAGTAAATCATTTTGCTAAGTCAGATTAAAGGTGCTATTACTCATGGCAATGTAATACTATCTGTAATTTCTGTGTTAAACTTGACATTATAAATCCTTTAATCTGAGTATTTAAAAGCTGTTCTATGGCTCATTTTTCAAACAGCATTCCAGTTAGCACATTTACTGCTAATGAACCACTAACTTGTTCTCTCTTTCTTGGATAAACGCTGTTGACCAACATTATTATTTGCTCGTCAAATAATTATTTTTTTGCTTTTTAATTTAATTGCTTCAATAAAAATATACACCAATAATGCATTTTTAATTACACTTCCCAGGTGACCTATGCAAGAAGAGGTTTTATAATGAAGCCACAATAATTAGCCTGTCAGAGTCCAGTTTGGGGCTATTGTATAGTTGTCCTTTCCATGGTTCACCTTAGCCTGACTGGAATTCTAAAAGCCTTATATATTATCTCCCGTAACACTTAGAAAGGTATTAAAAATGTGTTCAGTACTGGCAGAAGCAGGCTTTCTAATTATTGTCAACTATTTCCAGTGTGACGTGGCAGAGTCCCTTGAGAACTGAAACAACAGCCCACTCCAGGATTTGTAATAGGCCCTAGAGCCTAAGTAGTTGTAGGCAGAGCTGTTTCCCCCAGGATAGATAATTGGTTTACATAGCAGCTAAACATCTGAACTAAATCTGGTTTTTCTCTATTGTCATTTCCCTGTTAAATATACATAACTATTTGGGGGTATTAAATACAATGTGACTGACTATTTAATAGCAGAATAATTTGCATGAGCTACTTTACCTGGAATACTAATAACTATTATCACCCTACATTTCCATGCATAAATGATAAAATATTATTAAGGCGAAATTCTGTGGTCCTTAATCAAGCACAACTTTCACTGAAGCCACTGGGAGATTTGCTCAATTAAATATTGCAAAACATATCTCTTAGTTTGTTGAAAGTAAGATATCATCATTAAGATAGTCTACCTAATGTCATTATTGGTCAGCTTATTAAGTGAGACAGTATTAATGTTGTGTACAGGTATAACCAACACTATAGGGTGCTGATCTTTTATCATCAGTTTATAAACCACTTTTATGAAATGCTCAATTACAGGAATTAATGATTAAGACACAAATATATTTACTGGCAATAGTTCTAGAATAGATCCTAGGAACTAAATATCCTGAGTCTGAGTTATTAAAACAGAAGAGAGATACTAAGTTTATTTTTAAAATACATTTTACTTTGAGTTTGTAAATCTAGGAGCAGTACATACAAAACAATTATAAAAGAAATCAAGGCACTGCAATGGTAGTGGTCTCATCTTTTAAAAACAGATGCCTTACTATTTCATGTAAAGAAGAAAACAATTGCAGATCATTTGACTAAAACTTATTTGCTCACAGCTTTTCAAGGAACATAAGATTCTGAGCCTGCAAGTACTGAGTACTTCAGAAATTCAGGATGCTCAGAAATCACAGGATTACATCCTAATCCTTGTGGTCAAATATGAAACCCAGCTGTGCAATGCAGCGAGAGGTTTTATGTCTTTGACACTAAATTTGGTCATATTGGAGCTAAGTAGCAGGACCGTAATAACAAGACATCCTGCATTTCCTATTCCTCTACTCATTTCAGTGAGTAACCTGGGTGCATAAAAAACTATTATTGTTCCTGTAGCTTTTTATCTAATGTACACAAGAACTGAAAATGGCACATATATTTCTACTGTCCATCATTCAGCACCAGCTCAAAAATCACATGGATGATGTGACTTCAAAAGCACTGATTCGTTGCTCTTTGTGTGTGATATTGGAATGTTGTTGCTAGACATTTTCTGTCCCCAAAAGGAAAAATTTCAGAAAAAGAAACAGTAGGAAATCAATTCATAAGAGTGGTCAAAATGTGATACCGTGAAGTTTACAATTCTTTGTAGAAGTACCTAGGGATATTCTGTCTCATAAGAGGTACAGGTCAGACCCTGCACACCATGACCATTGCCATTGATTTCAGTGTATAAAGTCAGTGGCTCCAATTCTGCAAAATACTCAAGTCCTTGTAAAAAGCCACTAAAGCACAGCAAAACCATTAAGTGTGGGCTTAGCTTTAAATTTATGCTGAAGTTAAACAGAAGGCAAGAGGATCTAAGTCTGCATTTGCCTACTAGCAAGAACTTTTTGTGCCCAAAACAAAGCACTATACTGTGTGGGAAGAGGCAGTGCCTCTCAAACTCTTAGACTGGTGTGGTTCATTCCAGAGACACAGCCATCACCTGAAGTATTTTAATGAACAGCAAGCATTATTGTTAAAACACATCTAAAACTAAAACTAATATGCCCAACATGCATAAATATGACATGGCATGTGTTATGTGTGTAGTAAGACTGAATTTCTTAGAGGAGCAGAAAGGATGAGGAAAAAAAATCAGCCATGAGTTGTCAAATATAACCTTTTGGCATTCTAATAAACTGTTGCTTGGATAGAAATATCAAGCTATTACTAATGGCTATTAATGTGTACATGCTTCATGTAATTTTATAGTATCTTATTTTAATATCTGTAATTGTAATGAATTGCAATTTAGGAAGGAAACAATTTTCATTTACTTTATATAACATAATTATGGACCAAATTAACCCCACACTAGTCTTAATTACATTTAGTTTCATTTGGCTGATCAAGCAATTAATGTGCCACTGTATTTTGGAAGTAAAAACCAAGTTGTTATGGTCTGTCTTCAAAAAACATGTACTCATCTCAAATGTAGCCACTGTGTAAAACTGTCCTTTGGAATATT
>VWZG01006962.1:710853-756644 GCA_013396735.1 Grallaria varia
TTTTTTGAAGTCAGGGCTGGAACTAGCTCTTTTTGCTCTTCTGGCTAAAGAATAGCAGAGGGAGAATATTTTTAAAAGCCAAGACAAGAAAACCCATAAAATATTGAGCTGCATACTGATGTTCATATTCGGATTTTTCTTGGCACTCCAGTGAAATCAATGCCAGCAGAATGTAGCATGAAAACAGGCTTTAGGATCTGACCCATTAGCATTTAGTACTATCTATCAGTGTGTCTAATCCTTTTCAACTAATTGAGGGAGAAACAGCCTTTTGCAATATAGGTATGTTGTGAACCTAATTGGAATAGTACAAGGTAATTTAAGCACAGTTCATAAGCAGGGACATTCTCATAATAACACAGGAATTGTATTATCTATTTATGAGGATTTGGGAATGCTTTCAGAAATCAAGGGACTCTTGTCATAGTAATCTCTTATGTTATTTTCAAAATCTGAAAAAGCAATGAGTATTCTTATGACCTTCACATTTCTCAATGGGAAACAGCAGCATGTTTAACAAAACAGCTGCTTTTTATAGAGACAATTTATGTAGTTTGGTGTATTACATAGAGGCACTTTCCAGCAACTTTATCCCATTTAGAGGATTGATGTGGCACCAGTATATATGGGACCATTTGCCTTGAGAGTGCATGGTGATACTACTGGGACTAAGGCTTTGCTGGACCTCAGGAAAATCTGGGTCTTAATGTACTCTTCAGCTACTTCAGTCAAACTCTATCACTTTTTAAACTGAAGGAATTCAAAGCCATTTGTAAATCTTTTTTTAGTGTCCTTAACAGCAATTCTGAGAAAGCAATGTCTTTACAATGTCTTTTGCTCCAGATAATGCTCAAAGCTAAATTTCTCTCCCTGAAGAACATTAGTCAAACTGACTTTGTAAGGTACTTAACATGACTAAAATGAGTTGGAATTGATCTTTCATTTTTGAGTGGTCTGGATCACAATCATCAAGAATATCATATTATATTCATGTCAAAAACTACAAGATATTTTCCCCACCACACTTAGCAATAGGAAAGACAGCTGTCTTTTTTTTCTTCCCTCCTCCCACCCATGTGCCCACTGTAAATTCTCCACTCTCCAGTTGTAAAGCATCAGTGAAAATTTGAGCAGAAGGAAAGTTAAAACATCCACATCATCAAGATTTTCCTTCATTTCTCCTATTGGAACTGGCCCATCAGCCATTGCTTCCACCCAACAGTGTGACCAAAGCTGTTCGCAGCTGATGTGGGTCACCTCCAGTCCAGGTTAGGGAACAGGCTGCACATGTCACAACTCACAGCTCGCAGCAGTTTGTCCTTCTCATGCAAATAGTCGAACCAGGGTCACCTCCTTTGTGGTTAGCTGATAAAGCTCAAAGGCTGCTGCGGACAATGCTTAGCAAATAATAGAAGTAAATTGGCATAAAGTCACTCATGACTTCTCAATTGTTGGAAAACCAATCTCTCCAAGACACATAGAAACTCTGTATTAATTGGATGACACAGCAGATTTTTGCGATTTGGGGATCACAGTGAAGTGCATCTTCCTGCACACTGATTTGGGTCAGATCATGTGGGACATGGTGTGTGCAAGTAAAGGTGAAGCATGGTCCTACAGGAATAGCTTGATCAACTGGGATAAACTCAATTGGAATTTTGCTGTTGATTTCAGCAGTACGGGAATTTTACTTGCACACGAAGCTTCATGCAGTTAGAAACAGATGTTAAAGATGGAATTGATTATACCAAGTTTTTCCCTACATATTTTCTAGCAATCCTTCTAAACTGAAAGAAGGCAGCATTTTCTAATGCTGCTGTAGACTACATTGAAGGGAAATTTATATCGCAAAGTAATACATTCTGAGGCCTAAGCACTCTCATTATCAGAGCTAAACACGGGATAATTAATTGCAATTGCTTCCATCTATTTTCTTTGTGCAAAGAAACTGTTCTAACTACTAAGACAATAACATTTCATTTCTAATGCAAACAGCCAAACCACTTACTGAAATAAGCACTATCTTAACTCAGAGGTGGAAATGTACAGGATTTTTAACTGCATTTTTCAGATGGCTAGAAAAATTTGGCACATTTGCAGTGATTTTCAAACCATTTCTCTGTAGTTTTTAACTCATTAACTGCAGTGAAGCGCAGGCTTGGCTCTTCCTGCAAAACTTGTTGGACGCAGAGATCATTTTAGAAAGAGGAAAGTTCAGGCTGGCTGACAAACCATCGCAAGTGTAATCCAGGCATGAGCATGGAAATAGGTTTATGACTCCATGTGGCAGACTGAATACGCCTCCCCAGTTGTTCCACAGCATGCAGAACATACCTCAGTAACCGCTCACACTTTTAATGAACTAACGCAGCTTTCTCTGTAACGTTTGGTGAAGCAGCAATCCCCCTGCTGCATTGCCACCAGATACATTGGGAGAGGAGATGGCACTGGAGTTGCCACACTGCTCTCAGGCTCTCTCTGCTACCCAGGGCTTAAGGGCTGGATTGACTCTGCATCCTACCAAAAAAACTCCCCCCTAAAAACAAACAAAAAACCCCAACCAAAACGAACAAACAAAACCTAAAACCAACAACAAAACCCCCAAAAACCCCAACTAAGTAGCATGTTGTCAATTACCTTCTTTTCTACGTCATTCTAACACAGCCTCCCACTGTTTACTTCAAAGGAAATTAAAGAGCATTCTAAATAGTATTAAATGACAATGAGCAAAATAATTATTACATACATTTTATTACATATTATCCTTGATTTTTAAAAATTCTGGTATAGTTTATACTTTGTATGTCATACTTTTACTCATTAGTCCTCACAAGTCAGTCTCTCAGTTTGAGTCCCCCAGTCAGTCGTTGGTGAAAATTATCCAACGTTCTACTCTATTTCACACTCAAAGCACTGCCATTATGGTTGGATAATGGTTGTACCATCAATAAAGAGTATGAATCCAGTTATGTGGAGACCTCAGCTTAACCTTTCCATATGCTATTGATATTTATAGAGCTTCTGACATAATCAATTAGCCTGAAAACTGGCACTCGTGCAAGGTAAACCCATATAAAGGAACCATTGCATCTGCATTTTCATTAACCTTTCAGATAAGTATGTAGAAAATAAAGACAAATATATACCATATGTAATGAACACTAATCCCCCAAATTTTCTAATGATATTGCAGATCAGGAATAAACCTGTTCAGTGCTATCATGATTGCTATGTTCTGTAGCTGCTTTCATGGCTTCTTTAATCGTCAGCCAGACATCTAGAAACACTGTGAAAATGAAATGAGATTAACTGACTCTCATATGATACTCCTCCCAAACTAGTACTGAATTTAAAGACAGATGCAAAGCCTAGTTTTGCATGGTAGTAAATCTCATATGAAGTCAGTTGTTAATAGCTGACATAGCATAGACATGATCTAGGAAAGAAATATTAAACATAAACATTACATACAAGTTTCAGGGGAATATATAAGCAAACTGTTTTTTTCTTGAGATAACTGGCCCTGGAACAGGAGCTGGAACAGCTGAGGTGGAATCCTGGCCTTACTGTGGTTCATGGGAATTTGTACTCCCTTTCCACTGACACACTGGGTAGGTATACACCTGCTTTGTTGTAAGAGTTACTCTGTTAAACACCTGATTTTTGTGACTCCCTTGGTATGGTTCAGAACACAATTCATAATGTTTTAGCCTTTTCTGGAATAAAGACTTAGGCATAATAGAAATATATTCATCTTAGGAGAATAAACTATATCTAAGTATTAATTAAAATATTACTACAGTAGATTAGTTGCCCTGGCCTATATGTTCCACTCTATTAATACAAGTCAGAAGGAAGAGATTTCTGAAGAAATGAGTAGAAATGCTGAAAAGGAAAATATCCTTGGCTTTATCAATGTCAAATCCACAGGACTGGTTCTGAGCACCTCAGGAATGACAGCCATGGCTGGCTGCGCTAGCCTTGAAAGGAGTCAAAAGGATTGCCCCTCCCAAATCACACAAACTCTTCCCTGCTGTAAGAAGAGTGTGGAGAGGTACAACAGAAGAGAAAAACAGAGGGTTGTTAGCAGGCTCAAAGAAAGGACCACATGAGAAGGTACGATCTTTGGGGATTTACAATCAAGTTCAGTTACAGTAACTGGTGGAGTTACTATTCACTGTTCAGCACAGCATTCACCTGTTTTTGAACCCAAGCCATGTGAATTACTCAGGGAGACTTAGGCAGATGGGGTAAAGTTCCCCCCGCTGCAGCTGAAGGGAAAATTCACATAGACTTTAAAGGAGCCAGATTTTCCTCAGTCATCAAAGGATCTTGGGTCCTTCTTAATAATACCTTTACATATGCATAAGTACAGGCTAAAGAAAAATGGAATAGATTATATGTAAGGAAGAAAATGTCATCAGAGCCTGGATATTTAGTACAAAATGTTTGGTGTCAGTGGGGTATTTGGAACAGCAATCACTTTGGTTGCAGGATCACATGGCAACATACTCTGGTGAAAGGAGTGAAATTAGTTCATTGGTTAAGGAGATATACAGTTGATAAATTTGAACAGCAGGGCTAGAAAATGTAGTAGATGGAAGGCTTTTTAACTCATAAGGTGGTGTGGACTAAATGAAGGCCTTGTAACCTTCCTCTAGCAGTCTGGTGGGTTTTTGTTTTAAATCCCATCCTATGGACTTAGTGCAGCTCTAGCCTTTTATTAAAATGGGAAAATATATTGTTTATAAAGGCTGCTGTTGACAAACAGTAACCAAAGAAAGGTGCAAAAAATGTATTGTTTCCATAATCAGAGATACACTGTAAAACAGAATAAAGGGATAAATACAGAGTATCATTGTTTGTTGTTGCTATCTGTCTGTGCCCGGTGGCAAGAAAGTCTAAATGAATTACAAAGAAATTTTTAATAAAAGAACAACAGCAGCAACAAAAATAAAATAAAATAAGAAAAAATAATGGACTCCATAACCTGAAAGAACTTTGAATAAAAAATGTCCCCTGAAACTGAAAGTCCCCTTAAAATCTCCACACTTTCTCACCGTTCTTTGTTTTTTCTTTCCCCCGCTCTTGCTTAAAAGCCTCTGGGTGATTTGTCCTATTCCCTGCCCAATAACAGCCAAACCATTGTTTTAGGGAAGATATTTTTAATGTTGTATATTTTACTTTTTGTTGTTGTTGTCTTTCCTTTTCCTTGGACATTTCACTGCAGAAAATGTGAACATAAGCAGCTGCAATATGAGATGAACTCTGAACACCAAATAGGTAGGCCCTAGAGGGGAGGAACTGAAATATGAGCTGCTTATTCTTGGAGCCCTTTAAACCCTCCAATCTGTTTTAAATTATTTTGGTGCCTCTATTTAAAGGTTAAATTTTTGTTGTTGTTGTGAGCCATAGTTTAGTAATACAAAACCTGGGCAACATCAGCATAGAGTCAATTCAGAGATTACACACCCAGGGTCTTTCCTGATCCTGCCTAAAGTGAAGCAGCATGTTTATACTTAGCAACACATTTTGACATGAATGAACTTTTCACGTCTCTGCTCATAAAATAAACACGTACATTCAGCAAGAAAAAAAAAATCATCTCACTCAACGCGCCGGCTTACATATGTTATTTACAGACCATATGTCTAAATCTAAATATGGTTATGTATATGCAGAAATTATAGATATAAAACACTGACTTCAGAGCTGTGCATTAAACATCGAACCTTTTACGTCTATCATTAAATCCCTTCTTTGTGCTAAGTCCTTAGCACATTAGATTTCAGTTAAAAATCCCCAAACTTATTTTCCTCTCCACCCCTTTCAAGTGAAATCCTGGCACCTAAAGCATTTATGCTTTGTTTTTCCTTCTACAGTATTTTGTTTCAGGGCACTCATAATTTGAGCACTAGAGCTTAGATGTCAGCATGAACACAGTTTCGATGGCTGCTTTTTGCCATTGCCACTTTGAGTTCAGCTCTACTAAGTGCCAATGGGAAATTCCTAAAGGCCAAGGCATTTTCAATAAATTAGCATCAAGACACTGAGTCTTTGTATAGCATTTAGGTGAAACTTGATTCAAAATGCATATTTGGGGATTTCTGACAATGCTTGCTTTGTTTTATATGCAAATAGAAAAAGCCTTGGAATTTCTTGAATTTCTATGATCAAAGATGACCACCATGAATGTGTCTGGAAGCATTACCAAATGACAGAAATACCAGAGACAGTTATATTACAAAGATTGGAACAGACATTTTTTTAAACTGTGCCTGCTAAAGAACACTGGTTTTTTGACAATTCATTAACTACGTATTTTTAATCAAACTGATTTTGAAGCATTGCATTTGACATGGTACACATCAAATAGTTACCGCTATATGGGGACTCAGAGACTTCTAGAATTCAGCAATTAAAAGGTTTATGCTCCTCTCAGTGGGCAAACTAAACTCCATTACAATTAATTAATGAAAGAATTACACATTTTTTTTAAAACATGAGTATGATTTCAAAGATACTAAGTAGTATGGCATACACACCTTCTACTGCAGCAACTATGAGCTGAACATAGTGCATGGATCTTTTTATTCAAATGGTGATAGGGACATTTTGTGTTTTGTTCTGCTGGGCTGTTTTCTTTCAATAACTGCAACCAGATAACGAAGAGAGGGTTTTCTTCAAAGATGTGTCAGTTACACAGGTCCACTTCTCTATGTAAAATCAAAAATACATTATAAAAATGCTAAATCACTGACTGGTTTTGGTAGTCCAGATTAATAACAAGGTACATTTTGGCACAGGAAGAAAAAATATTATCTGGCTAAAAAGTGTCTACTTTATCTGCACCCCCAGACTGAAGATTTATTTTTTTATTTTATGCTAACACAAGAAACAGAATGAAATGAACATGCAGACTGAAGAGAACTGACTTTTACAAAGTTCTTAGGACCGTTTTGAAAATTATTTCTTTTGTGCATTTTTTTCCCATAGTCGTGTCCCATAGGTGAAGTGTCCAGGACCCTCAAGCTTCACATCTCTCCCTGGTGTTTGCTCCCTGCTACACTGCAGCACAGTTCGGCCCCAAGCCATGATGTCTGCTATCAAAACATAGACTCATAGTATCATTTAGGTTGGAAAAGACCATGAAGGTAATTGTGTTCAACCCTTAAACTAACACTGCAAACTCCAACACTAAGCCACTTCCCTTAGCACCAGATCTATATGTTTTTTAAGTACCTTCAGGGATGGTACTTCAACCACTGCCCTGGGAAGCCTGTTCCAATGGTTAAAATGGGACTTTCAAAGAAAGCTGCCAACCTATGAAAAGTATTAAGGACTGCAACAGCATTTTCAATCAGAAATTATAGTTTTTATCTGCAAAAGAAGCCATTATGAGGAATCAGGAAATCTATATTGCAAGAACTGAAGATATGGTAAACAACTCCCAGTTTTTTGGTTGATATGCTGCAATTTTCTAAGTTCTTATGATGCCATGAGAAGGACTTAAAGGCTTCTATTACCCAAATACAGTCTTGTAAAGATCAAATATTAATTTACATTCTTGTTTATGGCAAGTTATGAATACGCTACTAAGAATAAAACAATGTCTTATTGTCATGGGGTAACACCCCTCACACACAACAATATCAACATGGTTGGATCTTCTACAAAGTCTAGAAAGAACTACCAAGGAGTGAAGATGACAAGTAAGAAAGGGAGAAGGAAAGGCATCCATAGCAAGCACAAGAAATATACTCTTGACAATTAAGGAATGTGAGATTTGATCTAGTTAACAAAAGATCTCAGTTTTGATCAGCTCACTTCCAGGATGCTTTCCAAAATTCTAGTCCCCATGATGCTTCTACTAAAATACAAATATTTTTATAATTTTTAGGAAGGAACTCTCTGTCACACTATTGTTGGGGATCCATAGAATAGAATCACAGAATTTGTTGGGTTGGAAAAGACCTCAGAGATCATCAAGTCCAACCCTTGGTCCAACTCCAGTCCGTTTACTAGTTCATGGCACTCAATGCCATGTCCAATCTCAGTTTAAAAACCTCCAGGGACGGTGAATCTCCCACCTCTCTGGGCAGGCCATTCCAATGCCTGATTACTCTCTCTGTAAAGAAATTTTTTCTAATATCCAACTTAGATTTCCCCCGGCAGAGCTTAAGCCCGTGCCCCCTTGTCCTATTGCTGACTGCCTGGGAGAAGAGACCAAGCCCCACCTGGCTATAACCTCCCTTCAGGGAGTTATAGAGAGTGATGAGGTCACCTCTAAGCCTCCTCTTCTCCAGACTAAACAACCCCAGCTCCCTCAGCCTCTCCCCATAGGACTTGTGCTCCAGTCCCTTCACCAGCCTCGTTGCTCTTCTCTGGACCCGCTCCAGCACCTCAATATCTTTCCTGAACTGAGGGGCGCAGAACTGAACACAATACTCAAGGTGTGGCCTCACCAACACAGAGTACAGGGGCAGGATCACTGCCCTGGTCCTGCTGGCCACGCTATTTTTGATACAGGACAGGATGCCATTGGCCTTCTTGGCCACCTGGGCACACTGCTGGCTCATGTTGAGCTTCCTGTCAGTCAGTACCCCCAGGTCCCTTTCTGCCTGGCTGCTCTCCAGCCACTCTGTCCCCAGCCTGTAGCATTGCATGGGGTTGTTGTGGCCAAAGTGCAGGACCCGGCACTTAAAAAATAAAAATAAATAAAAGCTACAAAAAATTATTTTCTATATAATACCCAAAAGAGGTTTTTCCTACAAGTTATTACCAAAGTCGGCTTGTAAAATATTGAAATTAGACAAACTGGAATTACAGTGAACAAGGATTGAGACAATGGGCTATTGACTGCTGCTGGATCAATTCTCTAACTGACATTAAGCTCTTTGAAGAGTATTTCTGAGAACCTTAGCAAAAACACATCATGGTTGGTCTAAGTCTGTGGGCTAATATAGCTCATTCTTTGGCTGATTCTGATAGGGAGAGGATATCATCCAAGCAGAGTCTACTGTAAGTTCTTGAAGAAACCTTGCAAAAGTGAAGCTTTTAAATTACTTAAATTTATGTACCTTTTATTTAGTTATTCGGTTTCTGGGAGAAAAAAAAATTGTTTCTCCATCCTAATCATAGGACAAAATGCATTGGGAAATTCTGAAAGTACAAATTGCCACTTACTTGCTACATTAATTGTGATGTCAGCTTAGAGACTCTTGATGGAAGCAATTTTTTTTTCTTGACTTCACTGGGCTGTGGAACAAGCTCAATATCCACAGCAGCTAGAGAAAAGTTTACTCCAGTTTTTCAGGTTTTTTTTAAACACATATACATGGTGTCAAGTATATTTTTTTATTGTTTACCATAATTATGTCTTTACTTGAAATTCGTATTTAAACCATTTCATGGTTGTCATGGAATTGTTGGTAATGTGTGATTACATTATGTTGTCTTTTGCCAGGACACTTGCAAATGAGATATTATCCTTGGAGATTTTCTTGGCTGAAAATGTGAGTAATTAAAAATGTAAACAAATATTATCCATTACATATGCCACAGTAATAAATAATTCTATATAATGCAAGTTAATGACTCTTTAGGGATCCAGCCTAATCCTGTTACTGAGTGTTTCATAGGTGTACAAACAAACAGTTAATCATTTAATATTTTAACATCCATATTATATTGCTAGAGTATAGTTCTCAATTGCAAAAGAAACAGCATCCCTGATGAATAATTATAGAGCATGAAGCGTAGGAGAGACAAATGGGTATGGAAACCCAGAAGGTTTTCAGGACAGCCCTTGGTCTGCTTTTCAAACGGACATTGGTAAGGCGGATGAACCTGGAAAATGGGACATTTATTTTGCTTTCTTTCCAGTAGCGAAGTCATTAAATCTCTGATAAGGATATTTATATCCAGAGTCTGAAGGGATGTGTCCCAGGAGGGATGTGTCAAATGCAGCCAGCCCTGCCCAGGATGCTGCTGAGAGCTGGGTGCAGGGGCCACAGCACCACTCTGGCCACAGCAGCGCGGGAGAGGGGCAAGGATCTTTGGAAAGGGAGTCGGGATTCTGTTGACCTTTATGAAAGGAGAAGGTGGTTAATTTCTTTCTTTCAGATCTTACTCTCAGAATCAAAAAGCAAACTGAACCAGAAGAAGAAAATCCTCCAAGCACTGGGGGGACATTTTAAAAGGCATTAAGCGTTGATTGATTAGGTAAATCCTATTGAAATTAAACATTTCATTCCAAATTCCCCCTGGTTACAAATCTTCATTCTGCTAGTGATTTCCTTTGTCACCTCGATGAAATCACTAAAACTATTTGCTCCTCTTCCCCCATTTGTACAATATAGGAGCTGAAGTTCTCATTTCCACATCTACTTATCCCTTTTCCACACTTGTCATTCACCTGTTCTTGACTAATTTTCACACCTTTCCTTATGCTTTGAACGATTTCTTTGCATAATTTGCCAAATTAGCTCTTTGAATTGATACCAAAATCTCCTAAACACTCAGTAAACCTCAGAAACTTTTTAATAATTATTTGCTGTAAAAAGATAGTGTTCCTAGGAATCTGCATAAGGACACCGTTGAGTCATTTTTATACAAGGCTCTTAAAACTTGCATAGAAGTGCTCTTTAATTACTTTTAAGTCATATTAGCAGATAGGTCTTATTAACTGCTCTAGGGATTTGAAGGCTCTACTGGATGACAAAGCTTATAGCTAAAATCCAGGGATCGGTTGTGGAAAAGAAACAAAGACAGTTTTTTTCCCCCCTCCCTTTTCTTTTCATGCATGGGCTTCTAATAAACCAAATCACTTGGGAATGGGAAAGAGAAAAGAGCCTGTGCTCATTTCCTAGACTTTCTCAAGAGGCCAGGATCAGCTCTCTGAATGCTGGAGACATTGCAGGTGTGGCACTTTGTAGCTATCTTCTGCTCTGAGAGTACCATAGAAGATAAAAAAGATGATGCGAGGACAGGAAGGCAGCAGCCCCACTTGCACACTCTGGCGGTGAAGAGTTTTAGTCAAATCAAACCAAATAACCCCAGAACGACATGGTCATGCCTAACCAGCATAGCTCTTCTACATTACTCACAGAAAATCCTTTCTCTACTTGTCTGGTGTGTCTCTTAAAAAGAACTTATTTTTTCCCTCTAAGTTTCATGTTTCCAAATTTGTGTTACCAAAGTGTCACCTTTGATGTGCTGCTTTGATTTATCTGTTGGAATTATGACCGTTTTTTCATCCCTGAGATGTTTGGTCTCATGGCTCACAGTAAACTCGGTTTTTATGAAAAAGGACTAACTAATCCCTAGATCTGAGATGTTTTTGCTCTTATTCTTTGATTTACTTCTGTTCAGAAGAGGGCCTTTCCTATCACAAAATATAAGGGTGCAGATCTTGGTACAGATGATAATTGATAATAACACCTTAGGTTACATTACATCTGCATAACTGCATGGAGATTCCACAAACGCTAACCAATGAAACCAAAGATCAGCTATTCCTTTTCTTCTAGTCAGTAGTCTACCAATAACATGTATTTCATGATACTGTTCAGGAACGAAGCTATTGGAGTAGAGTCCTCAGTGTGTTCTTCACAGTGTGGTAAATGAAATTCCCAAAGACAGTTATGGGCAGCAGTTTGAACTCAGCTAGTATCACATGTTTGCTGCCTCATTTGTTTTGATTAATTGCTTTCGTGGGGGCGGACCACAGGGCAAGCCAAAAATCCACATGAGGGAAGGCAGAAGTGTGCTTCACCATCTCTGTGTTCAAGTAGTAAACGTGCTATGGACCTTTGCTGTCTTCACTCCCTTAGACTCTCTCACACTTTGCAAGGAAGATTCATCATGCTATCAAAAGTAACGCCCAAAAACCTGACAGAACCATGGTCTTGTTTGCCTTGTGCCAGTGCCTGCTTTGGAGAAAGACTGGGAACTGCTGGCACCAGTGATCTGGGATCACTTGGCTGTTTCAGACATGTTTGATTGTCCCTGGTCTGTTTGGTTTTTTTCTCCCAGATTTTTTCTTTTTCTGTCAAGTCTGCTACAGAGTCCCTGGAGCTGTTTTCAGGCTTCATGTCAATCACAACTTCTCTTCCTACCACCTCTACTTTAATTTCTTCCTTTGTTCCCCCTGCAACGTCCTGTGGGCAACGCGGCTGCAGAGGGACCGTGGTGGAGGCAGGGAAAGGTGGGAGAGATGTGTGCCTACCTATTGCAGCTGAAATCATGGAGTGTTCCAATTCGGCTGAAGGAGATTATACCACCTGCTAAGCCTGTGGGCATGGAGCTCTGGGTGGTGATTTCAGCCATAAACTTTCTGTTTTGTGGTGGATACCTTTGCTATCCCCCACGACAGGTTTCTCTTCTGAGAAGTAGCCCATGGCACTTGGCTGGGGCAACGAAACTCCTGCGCGATGCAGTACACAAAGAGTGACAAATTAAAATGACAGGGCTGTCTTAAAGGATTGTGATCTAGTGAAATGAAATATTTCTGGTCCAGGTAACAGAGGCAGTGCTACATGCTAATATGTGGGGGAAAACAGTGTAATTTTCAAATGTCTTTAACGTGACTGAGTTTGTCACTGTCCCAGCGCTACCATGTCACATCTTCCCCAGGTGGGGCTGAAAGTGTGGCTGGAGGGCTGTGTTTGCAAAAATAGCTCCATCACATGATTTATAACAGAAACAATTTCCATTTTTATATCTGCTAGCTGTGTTAATGGCAGGGGTAAAATGAATTCAAAGATCCATCATGAGCTTATATGGTAAAAATTCCTTCACAATGAAATTCGGCATATTATCTGACATAATTTTCCCCTTTTTATTTCAAACTGAATAAATGAGTAAATCATGCACACATACACACAATGCTGCCCTCTGATTTTCAGATTCCTATTTTCCCATTTAACTAATAAAAAAGAGAAAGCGTTGATCTTCTGCTATCAGCATTTCACAATCCTGAATTTTAAATTCATTGTTCTGCATTTTAAATGAAGGCTTGTAAATTACTTTGAAGAGCACTTTTCTCCCAATGGGTCTTCAGTAAATACACACAAATATTTTGTATTCTTAAACACAGCACTGATGTACACAAATGGATAATTGCCTCTACAACTTAGGTATCTACATTTCTGCCTTTCAAGTGACATTTTGCATGCTCATTTTTGTGTAAGATTACAATGAGGCTTCAAGTGTCCAGACTGAATCAAAATCATTCCTGAAATGCTTATGCCTCTGTTTAATTAAGTTGAAGTGAAATTCATGTTTTTCAAGCACTGTTAAATCAGGCTGAAGTTAGTGAATCTGAATGACATGCTGTAGCCTGATTTTAAACTGACTAAAATATGTGGCATTTTAAGGTGCTTTCTTTCTTTCTGTTTTAGAAGCAAACCCCAGGAGTTTTGCGGAGCTACCCACGGAAAATTAAAGGCTATTTTTCGTATAACTGAAAGGCAGGAAAGTCTACGTTCATGGAAGAAACAGAAACCCCTCTTAGAAACAAAGACAATTCATGCCTTGCACTAAATTGGTAAATAGAATTCAAAATTTCTGAAGCACTGTAGTAACTGAAAAACGTTTCTTAAGTGAAGTAATACCCAAGCAGAAGTGCAATGGCAGCTAAGTGGGATACAAATTGTAGCCCCCCGCCTTCTCATTTAATTTCAACTTTAGAACAATTTCAGTCCATCACTGAACATGTTGAAAGGGATCTCATTATTAAAAATTCAAAATATTCTCCATGATCTTTTATTCTAAGAACTCCCAAATGCCTCAATGTACAGAAACACACATTTTTAATGAACCAAATGGACTTGTTTTTATAACTGACAGGAGGTGCTGGGAATTGGAATTGGAGGGGGGAATCAGCTAATTAAATCTAAATCACCAACAGCGAACATAATTTCCTTGTCCAGTCACTTCCAGTTTCACCAGCTTCCTTGTAGCAGTCTCATACTTTATTTCCTTCTCTGGTTTGGCTTTGTTACCTTTGAATTTTAATTAGACAGCTTCCTCCATGCTGCCCGGGTGCCACTCAGTAATGCGTGTCATGGTGTGTGAACACAGCCCTGACAGGCTCATTGCCGGCAGCTCCGGCGCCCCCGCCCGGCTCCCCGCGCTGGGACCTGCCTCCGCGGGGAGGGTGCCACCCAGCGCTGCGCCACGGGCGGAAAACACGCGCCATGTGACGGGACCCTCCGGCACCTTCAGCAGCTGAAATGGAAGGAGTCTCTCACCATGTGCCACTGCGACTCTTCAGAGCATTGCCAGATTTTCACAGGGATAGGGAAGGTTGCCTCCCTGCCAAATTTCAAGTTGCGTTTCTAAAATCCGAAGCTGATGGATCCGCTAGGAAAAGAACTTACCAGGTTTCACCAGCACTGTTTTTTTTTGTTTTTTGTTTTTTTTTTTAAACCATATTCTTGAAACATCTGAATCTTGTGAGATGTTGTCATAGCAAAATGCACCTCAGATGGTTCAAATTTGGCAAACACTTGGGAAACAGAGTTTTAGAAAGGGACTTGCTGGGAAACCTTAATAAGAAACAGAGCTAACAACCCAGTCAATGTTTACACTGAAAGAACAAACAAACAAACAATTGTGCCTTTTAGTTGCCTTGACAGTAAATTTAATCAGCATAACAGATTGCAATAGATCTTTTTCCCATAAAAGTGAGAGCTTAGAGCAAGAGTTAGAAAAGGTGGACCTCAATTTTTTACTCACTGAAGAAGGGTAGTATGTATTGCAATATTCCAAATTTAAATGGAGAATTAAAAACTGTTTTACAGAACGCACAGATGTGTTAGGGAATGTCATTCTTTGGCGATAACCACTTTGAAATTGGACTCCTATTATTCACTAAGCCATGATCCACTGGGGCACCAAATGCCAAAATGCTGCATATTAGAGCTGCAGAAACTTCCTTCCTGCAGAGGGTTTTGCCAGGTTTCAGTAGGACTATCCTTATAACATTTAGGCAGTTCCTGCAAGTACACTTTGGGCACCACTGCCAGAGACACGCCGTGCTGGGAGGCAGGAGACAGGAGTGACACAGGGAGGCTCTAGAGGGAGAAGCTTTTATGTAGCTCCACTGATCAGCATAAATAAGCAAAGGGGTATTGCAGTAGCTGTAGACACTAAGCTGCAGAAAGAGTAGTTTTTTCAGTGGGATGAAGATTTCAGGGGCTGTTCCTCCACTCTCCAGCTTAACCCAGTATGGAGGATACTGAATGTTACTTCTACATTCCCCTCAGACATCACTCACATTAAATCAAAATCAACCTGGCCTTTTGATAAGCTATTTGGAGCATGAGGCTTGTTTTCCTTTTTTGTAAGAAGTGGGGGAAATGTACAACAATGTTTACACTGTTTGTAATAAAACAATGAAACTGAGAAGCCACTGCTTAAGTTAATTCAATACTGGTCACAATATAGCTCAATCCAATTGAAATTGAATAAATATTTTATATAAATTCAATTAATTGGTGTGGTCTTACACATGCATTCTACATTGTGAAATTATGAACAATAACTTGTTCTACCAGCACTGCTAAACTTCTGCCTTAAGTCAGAGGATAAAGAATAGAGAAAGCTGAAAATCCATTATACTCTGTAACAGTCTGACTAAAACTAATTAGCTGCTATCTAAATTTTCACACCTCTATTTCATGATCATCTTTCCTTCTTGCAGAAATAAGTACATGCATTCTGAAATGAGGCAAACATAAACGGTATTCAAAACATGAACATAGCAGGTCCAATTTTGAGTTCTGCTCTGGCTCTCTGGTACACGGTAGAGACGCTGGCAGGTCAGGGGGCTTGGGAATGGGATTTTCCCTGGAGGAAGAACATGAAAGGGAGTCACCAAAGTACCCCATTACACTGGCACTCCAAATGTTCACTCAGAGCTTTATATATTCACAAATACTTTGACTATTTAAAAAAACCTGATCAGCATGTTTTGTATCTTGAAAATGTATGGATTGTTGCTAATTATAAATAGGTCTTGAAAGCTTGAATGATGTCATGCTGTGCAGAATAGCAGCTAATACTTATAACTATTTTTGCAATGGATTATGTAATGCATTTGAACAATTTGGGAAGTGTAGTGCTTGCAGGGAGATGAAACTGTATATTCCTCTTTCATATTATGCAGACTATCTCCAACTTATGCAGACTCACAGGGTCAGTTCCAGGAATGTACAGAGACACTTACTGGGGAAAAATTATTATCATAATAAAATACTGATCTTTCTATATGAAATTTTAATCTCTTCGTGGAGCACACTCTTACATACCAGGACAATATCCACCTGGTAGAGTTGTGATACTATGACTTCATTTACCTATCAGAAAATGCTTTCTATTGTAAGGAGACAAAAAAGAACTGCTTATTTTGGTTTTGTATGTTGATATGGCCAAATTTCAAGTATTTCTCTAGTACCATTATTTATAGGTACACATAAGCAGAGGTTTTAACATACATTGGTTTATCTACTAGAACTCAAAAGCAACTCATTTTCCTGATTGTGGTTGATTACGTTGGGAGACAGAGGATTAGTCTATAGCTAAACTCTTTATTAATTTGCACTATGAAATTTCTAACCTGAAACTCAGAAGTATTTAGAACACCAATGGTTTACAGAGAAGATAATATAGACTGTGAACTTAGTAGAAGGGTGGCCTTTCAGGTATTTAATTTGGACACATTACTCTCAGAAGATCTGAATGAAGAACTCTTATCTAAACTATTTTTATGTAACAATCATTCAAACAAGTGAGTTCATCTCATTGGCCTATTTCAGCTCATTATAAATGAAAGTCTTAAAGAGCTTTCGAAAACCTGTACATTTTCTTGGCAGCAATCAGTGACTGCAGACAACAGCAGAACAGAGAACAATAACATTTTATCTTTCAGCAAGATTAAGAATTAACTTGCTTATTTATCAGCTGAATAGCACCTTGGCTGCCCATGAGACTGAGCTGGAGTCACTATATAGGAAATCACTAGACCGGGGCATTCTCCAGCTCTTCTGGCAAAGGTTCAGCCTTTACTTCATCACTTAGCAGACCATGAAACTCAACGCAAAATTGAGTAATAATCAGTCCCTGACTGGGAGATGGTTCTGTTACATCCCCGAGCTGCCTTTACACAACGTTAAGAACTTGAGCTCATTTTATATTATTTCTTTTGTGTTGTAACACTTACATTTTGTATTATAGTAACCTAGGTGCAGTACTAGACTAGGCAGTTATCCAGGTACAGCCCTGCCTGTAAACGCAGTGTGGGCACCAAGTGCCCATCAGCAGTGACATGTGGCTGCTTCCCCAGATGCAGGGCTTCAGCAGGCATAATGACTTCTTAGCAGGCAGCCATTAGAAACAAGGAATGCCCTTCTTCGTGCTCCTTTCCTTAGCTTTTATGTCTGAGCTGACGTCATATGGTATGGAATATCCTTTTGGTCAGTTTGGGTCAGCTGGCTTACTTGTTTCCCCTCCCAGAATCTTGTCCTCAGTTAGGGAAGGAATGTTACAGTGCTGATGCTGTGCTCAGCAGCCGCCGAAACACGGGTGTGTTATCAGCACCCTTCGAGCTACCAATGCAAAGCACAGCACTGTGAGGTCTGCTATGGGGAAATGAATTTCACCTCAGCCAGACCTAATACATGCAATAGGGTAGACATTCATATGGAAATATGTTCATATGTGGTCTTAGACATTCTCATTGCAATGAGGCTCTGCAACCAAAAAGTCCCTCATAGTGAGAGTGCTCCTCAACCACTGCATTAATCTTTGGGTGACAGGTACCATTTTCCCCTGCAGTAGTGCTGGCGCTGTGTCCCCAGCCCCATGCCTGGTGGTGTCCTCCAGAGCTGAGCACAGCCCAAGTGCAGTGTTTCCCATCACTCTCTGGACAGCCAGAGAGGCAGGGACATGCCAGAGATGGGCAGTCACAGTCACTCCTCAGATGGTACCATTGAGAGAGGAGGGATTCCTCTCTGTTGGACTATTTCTGTAACATTTTGCTCTATCCTTCCAACACAATCAAGCCAGTGGCTCATTGCCAAGCCAAGAGCCTGCCTTGGCTATCAGATCTCATTTATGTCAATGAACAACGTTCTCAGTAAAAGAAAATGTTCACAGTCAAAACTATTCTCAGTGAAATCAAAACAGTCAATGCATTGTCAGGAAGGAGTGGTGCTGCCCTACCAAATAAATGTCACTTTGGAAGCAAGGATATTAACAAAAAATATATGTGTAGGCAAGGTCCAGACACTTGTTTTGACAGTATATGATTTTGCTCCCTTGTCAAACTTCCCTTATTACACATGGACTCACACACTCATTTTCAACAAGTACATGATGATACTGGAGATTACCAGTATATTACAGCATGTATTTGCCTTTTAGATTGGCTTAATGTATTTTTAGACTTATCCAGCTGGCTTGAAGAATTCACATGATCCAAATTCAAGCACTGCTTATGCTTTAATTACAAAGGTTTATGCTGGACCTACACTCTGTGCCTCCTCTTTCCACCGGGATATCTTTCTGCAGGGTGATTTAGATACTTTATGCGCCTCACTGGATCTCCCTGTTGTAAACGTGCAACTTTATTTAAAATACGAATTCCTGAATTAGATGCAAATAAAATGTTAAATAAGAGATTTTCATCAGTAATTATCCACCAATAAAAATAGTTTTATATGCTTAATAATGAATATAATTGGAAATTTTTATGCACTTTAATGTGTAAGTATTTGCAATTATTGGTTTACATTATTTTTCTATCAATCTTTATATCTCTATGGAATAAAAATCCAGAACATTTTTAACCTAAGCATATACATTTGTAAACCAGATAAATGTTGTGATTATCTCTTCCGGTATGTAATTCCTCATGAGGGATTCAGTTAATTGAACATACCTTTCAAAACATAATCTATGGCTTAATTAAGCTTAGCAAATATAAAATTTGAAACCACATACCCTCTATTGGCAGCAAAGTTAGGGACTTTTTTATTCCTTTTTATCCAGTGCGAGTAATGACTGCTTTGCACAGGCACATAATACATGCAGGTAGCATGACTATATCCAAAACAGAAGTTAAGTTTTTGATTTCACTGTCAGAGATCAAAAGTCTTTTTTTTTTAATATACATACATCAACTCTTTCAATAACAAAATAAGAACTTATTGACGTTGAGTAAATTTCATAGCTTGTAGAAAAGACACATATCATTGTAATGTGTGAAATTTTAATCAGAAATGTTGTGAAGGATAAAGGTAAACTGACTGCTATAATTAATGTGTTCTGCCACAGATATTTAGCTGGCACATTTGAGAAATGTGGTTTATGTTAACTATTCCACTGCTTGAATTCTGTCCTTGCTAAATGGTGATAATGTTTGATGGTTTTAAGTTACGATGCTTTTTCCGCTTCAGTAAACTTTTTCTTCATTAGGGGTAGGATCCTGTAGAAACCAGAAGCTTGCAGTAGTGCAGCACTAGGTGGACAATGGACACGCTGAAGTAGATAGGGCTGTACTTGGTAGGGTGTGTTAAACCTGTTTGCAAAAGTTTTCAGGCTTGAACCACTTGAATACTGCCTTTCCTCTTTCTCCCTCTTTTAGCACTTTTCTATTTAAATTTTCTATTTATTTTATCATTCAACTTCTGATACCTTGCACTCACGGCCATAATATCCTGAATCAAAAAGGTCACACTACCCATGGGATGCAGATTACCAAAATCTATTACCACAACAATAACAAGGATGGAGTTATAAGAAGATTATTGTTCTCAAAACAAAATGCCTATCTGTTACATCTAGTGAATTTTTGGAAAAAGCCCAAGGCCCTGATTCTGCTGTCGTCTCTTGCACTGAGTAGAACCATATGGTCCCATTGGAGCTGATCTAACTGCTGTTGGAGTTATGCTACCACTCAAAATAAATAAGAGTGGCAGGATCTGGCCCTGAATGAGCACATAGGCTCTGCACCCTGCCCTAGAGGTTAACAAACTGGGTAAGAAAATTCCAGGGCTGAAGGGGATTCACCTGAGAAGGCCCTCTCTGATACAAGCTCCCACCCCTCCAGATGTAGGGCCTCTTAAGGGAAATACTTGTTCAACATACATTCACTTTAGTAGCTTTTGTAAGAGGATATATTCTTTTTGCATTTAATTTATACATTGTCTTATTTCCAGAAACTGTAAACTGCCTGTGTAACTAAATGCTTTAATGAAGAAATGACAAACCTGGGACAGATAGGAAATAACAGCTTCAGAATTGCATTTGTAATTGTGAAGCAAGAGAAAGGGCTTTTTGGTGTAAATAACATCCAGTCTCACAACCAGCAGACCTCATTTTGCAGTTCTTAGGCACCCAGCTTCTCTCCACCCACTAAAGGCTGCACCGATCCCTAAATGTACATTTTATTCCAAGCAAATGTCATCTTAAAAAGGCTGCTTTCACAAAGAGAAAAATTATTATTGACTTTCACTGCGTTATAAACCCCACACCAGTATGGCACATTACAGGGCGTATTTTCAAAGGGTACTGGGTTATGAGTATGCAGAATAAATCACTATGATCTGTCTGAAATAGATGATTAAAGTGATTGTCTCAGACAGCAAACAGAGAGAAAAGAACCATTTGAGAAAAATCCCATACTCAGGGATTCTGATTCTTCGCTTTGCTTCTGCCTCGGTTGCATCAGTCTTACCTGAAAAGATCTACTGCAGGCGCCTCTTGCCATGCCAGTATGGGCGCACAGCAGACAAAAGACATACCAGAGAGGGGAAGACAGATATGCCACTTAAATTAAATAGGAAATGAATTGGCCAGCAAGTTGGCATGTCTGCTGAGACAAATCATAGACAACATGTCTCTCAACAACAGAACTTATTTGTTTTCTCTTGCCAACAGATTCATCACTGCCCAGGCAAAACAGGCAAAATACATTAGTGTCATGGTAAACTGATAAAGAGAAGTGCCTCAATCTAGCATCCTCAATGGCGAAAGTCTTAGGGCTGTATTGATCTGTGTTATATAAATCTTGTTTTCTGTCTGCAGAAGTGAATCAGGAATGACCCTTAAGGTTAACAAACATTGTAATGTCTTTCAGCTGGGGCAGATGCCTATGTGCTCCACACATTGTATTTGGTCAAGTCCCATCTTGTCATTTTACTGCCAAGGAGCTTAACTAATTGCTGGCAATCATAAGACAGTTTGATGGAAGCAAAGAATTCCTACAATTGTTGCCCCTCTCCTTTTTTTTTTTTTTTTAGCCTTAACAAGCACTCAAAGCCGTGTAGCGGAAAACAATCAACACTGAATTAGTCAGCAGGAGTCTTAGCTGAGCTGGAACTTTACGTAATTGGCATGTCATGTTCGTACATAGCCAGAAGCAGGCCTGATTAAGCTGATGCATTTTGTTTCAGCAAACTTTTACAAAAGCTGCTTTACCTCCTCTTGTTTGGTTGCATGTCATTGCATGTGCTTAACATGAGATCTTTCTGCAGCGCAAAAGCACTAGACAGTCATCACAGGCGTTTTGGATTGGAGAAGAATTGTCACAGTGGCCTGTGCAATATTACATAACAATCAAGTATTTAGAAAGAGCCAGTAACAAAAGAAGCAAGGGCACTATCGAAAGCATAACTCTTACACCATACTTCTTTGGTTTCTGCACACAGGTTCATTTTCTACAGTCTATTCAAGCAGGCTTGAAAAAATAAGATGCTAGTTACAGTTTCAGTTAGAATTACTTCCAATTAAACCTGCATAGTTTTCTCAGGGTGTAGCAAAAATATTTCCATGCAACAAGGAATCCTTCCAGTGGAGATACTACTCAGGGCACTAAACCAGTCCACCCTATCTGATCCAATACAATTTTACTGTGCATTTTACTCTGCCCTTCAGACAGATTTAGTCTTAAAATGCTAAAAATGCCAGTACGTGTGGAGAAAGAAAGTAGCTAATGCTTATTGTTAAAAGTAAATCATAAAGCATAAGGCATGCCAGCTGTATTCTTTCGCACCAGTGTCCTTCTTATCATAACCTTAAATCAAACGATATAGTTGAACTTGGCATAGATTATTAAAGCTAAAAGAGTGAGTACTCTGTGCTTCTATTACGTCATAGTTGACAATGTAAAGACAAGATTCAGGGAACTAATGGAGCTTTTTTCTTTTGTCGTAGAAAGGTCAAGCTAGTTTTCCACATTTTATATGTGTGTCATTCTCAATATAGCAACAGAATCTCTTATAGAAAACAATGTAAGTAAATGTCTCTATGAAGCTACTAGTCACCTGATCAAAAGCCAATGTTGAAAAACACTTCTAATGACTTTCTCTTATGCATCAGTGCACCTACTAATGAGCTGCCAGAAAAAGCTTTGCAAAGCTTTGCTAAGATAGAGCAGGAATGTGAGAAGCCTGAGATCTAACTTCCCTGCTGTGATCCCTGCCTTTCTACTAACAGGGAGCCCAGGCGCGGAGCTGCTAATGAGCATGCTGGAGAGAGTGCCCAACCCAGCACCGGCTATAGACAATCCACCTGTCTGCTCTCCGATGCAGGGTATGGTGCATGTCAGTAAGACATCCCATTGTATTTTGTCCCTAAATAATTTACGTATTTATTGATTTACTTCACATTTTTATTTTGGGGCTTTTTCTTTCTGTTTTCTTTTGGCTTGGTTTGGTTTGGGTTTCTTGAGCTGACCTTACTTTCGGTAGCAACTATCACTGTCTTTGGAAGAAAGCAGTAAGTTTCAAAAGCATGTTTTCCCTCCATAACTATTATTTAATTTGATTTAAGGAAAACAGTGGTGCTATAGCACATTATAGCACTCCAGAATTTCAAGCTCATTCCTCCTTAAACATAATCATGCATCCTGTGCTTGATATTAAAAAAAAAAAAAAAAGAAAAAGAAAAAAAGGTAAACTAATATTNACACTAAAAATAGTGCAAATTGCATAAATCAAAGCACCACACACAATATCTTTATCTACAATCAAAAGCTGGCAGGATGCTGTATAAAACAGTTAACTCTGTTTGCAGAAATTCTGTATAAATGGAATAGTTACTGCAGGATGCCTTTCAACTCCAAGCTGCTTACATAACGCATCATGACGATACCTAACTCCCTTTGGGCTTTTCTAGAGGTTGCCCTGCCATTTAATATTTTTTTAGCTGAAGAGACAGGCTTGCAGAACAGACACTAGATAACATTGCCAGTTAGCAGTAGGATGTCACATTTACTCTGAAAGAAATACAAAAATGTAGTAACAGGAATCAGTAATAATTGCTTGTATTATGCTCCACATTGTCATTGGGAAAAGCTATTCAGTTTAAATAAGCCAGCCAAATGATTTGTTATTTCCACTTCTTGTTGCCTCTGTTTCCAATCTGAGTTTTGACATTAAAAATCTGTATTATGTCACACCTTAGAAGAAAATGTGTCCTCAGCACTTTATTGATCTGCCATAGTTTCTTTAACTAAGTCTTCAACATTATGAAAAAGTATCTCAGGGATCCATAGTCTCCTGTTGATACTAATTCTCACTGACATTAATGGGACTTTTGTGTGCACTGCAGAGGGAAAAGAAAACAAACCATTGATGTTCAGGACTAATACTCACAAAATTTAGTATTGCAATACAGTGAATATTATAAGCACACTGTCACCTCCACACTTGTAGGCTAGTCATTCTGAGAAGCAACATTAATTTTCAACTCAATAAAGTCTGCTTCTATCAACGTTTTAGAAGATTTTTCAATAGTTTCTACTTCTTTGCTGAAAAGAGAACTTAACAGTTTTTGAAACTTGTATTATTCCTACCGTTTCAGCTGAATTTACAGAGGCATGCTGAATATAAAATCTTGAAAAAATAAAGGTTGGGAGTAAAGTTTGTGCATGATGAAATAAATTATTCAGGCGTATAAAAGGTTGAGAATACGAGTAAACCTTCTCGGGCCAGATTTTTCTGAACATGTGCAATCATTTAATGGAAGAGCCCATATAAATACTTCACTGTTCTCTTGATACCTGGCCTCAGTAAATACCTAAATAGTGTCTGGTAAAGCAATCCAAAGATCCTCTGAATGTGCTGGAGATAGTGACCAGATTTATGGAAGAAAACTCTACTGATGGAGGCTCCTGAGCAGCAAATAACCGTATGCTAGGTGGGAATGCTGTGCTCACCAGTCCTTTGTAAACCCTCCTTGGATGTTAAAGAAATCTTGCAGCTTGGCACTCTTATCCTCTTATCCCCTGTGTTCCCACCACCCCACAAATTCCTTTAGATCAGTGAGCAGCTGTTATGCTGAACTGGTTGTGCTGGTTTTGGACTAACAGACACACTTGTTGGGGAGCTCTAACTCTGTTGCATCATTCAGCATTGCACTCTGGATGAGTCTGAGATAGATCTGCTCTGTGGTAAGGTACAATTTACAGACCAGAAAAGGTCAGTGAAAAGAAGGGAAATTGGGTGCAAAAATCCTGTCATTCTCCATCCTTCCAGGCAATCTCCACTATAGGATTCCTGCAGGAGGCCTATAAGCATTACCAGCTACTCAGCCATGGAGTATGGGTTACACTTCATGTCTCCCCCATCCTGAGGACGTGTACTTGGGTGGGTTCCTGGCATTGCGAGGTGGCAGCAGAAGACAGTTTCTGACAACACACACCTTCAGGCAAGGTCCTCAGAAGGCAGGAATATTCCTACTCCTCTGTTCTTCTGTCCCACTTTTATTCCAGACTCCCTGGATTAACAAAGTTGCCTGTACCTAACACAACTCATTTCATTTCCTAAGAACATTAGGTTACAAAGAACATGTAAAATCTACCCCTCTTGTTAGACTGCAAAGTCTAGCTCACACATGAGATAACTCACATAAACTCTTTTTCTCTATTTTTCTGTAAAGTGCCCTGTGCCCATTAGTGCATCAGCCCTATTCTCTGAGGGTATGGTATAATAGAATTAGAAGCACTTTGAAACTGCCAGTCATCTTTTAGTCTGTGCAATGAAGGAGATAGGTGAAAGAGTACAGCTCTTTCACTTCTATCCCCTCAAAAATTAGTTGACCAAAAAATTTATGTGAAACATTTTTCCTTGTGTATGCACAGGTTTGTCAGAATTTCAAATGGAAAACTTCAAAATGTGTTGATAAAAATGTATAATTATATTGTTGCAAATCTTTTTTACAGTTTGATTTATTTAAGTATAAAAATGAATTAACATTATAGTCAGAATAGAATGTGTTATTAGCACTGATTAACCTTCAAAATATTTCTTTGATTTCTGCAAGTTTTTATCTACAGGGAAGATATTTTAAAAAAAAGTTCTACTTCATAATGAAGGCAAATTTAAAAATGTGACAACTGATATTGTTTGATCAACTCTGATTTATCATGAGCTCACTCTTTTGCTGGTGGTTTGACAACTGAGTTTTTCGTCTCATGTAGTCCTGACATGAAATAAATATTCCTTTTAATAATTTTGATTCATTAGCAGGAAAGGTTGGTTTCCCCAAAGTAGCTGAAATGTATGTGGATTTATGAGTCAGAGCAGAAGACCTCTCTAAATGATAGCAACAATTTACAGAGATTCCGAGAAGACTAATAGAAATGGTTATGAGGCTGGAAGACATGTATACATATAATTTCACAGAGTCATAAGTAAGACATATGGGGAGAATGATAACAGTCTAAATTTTTAAAGCATATTAGCAGGAGCAATAGAGACAAAATTAGACTGAGTATTAGAAAAAAAATTCCTGAAAATGAGCTGAGTTAGACCATTGAATACACTCCAAAGGACTGATGGGAACCCAACTGCAAGATACATTACAACTATACACTGTGGGCTGCCTGCATGACCTGCCACGTTTTACTTTTTTCTGTCCTGATCTTCAAAGAATTGAAATAAATAGGTGCTAGGAAGTAAAAAGAAAACAGAATGGAGGAATTTCAGATCCAAGGCTGCCCTGACATGATTATTTTACATCTTTGCTGAGATTTGCAATTTCCTGTCATCTTATCTGGATTCCTTGGTCAACTCTGGGTGTTAAGTCAATGAGATGCTGAGTGACTTACCTTGGCTGCTGGTAAAGTTAATGTGTTATAACAGATTTTATACATGATGATTTATGTATTTAGGATTTTTATGTCAATAATTACTGTACATGTTATACGACCATTTCATAAAATTACACATCACCATAAAATAACTGTATGTGGCATATTTAATTTTGAACTTCTAAAGACAAAAAATGGAAGTAGTTACAATAATCATTATTTTCAATTTTATGTAGTTAAGTGGTTTTACAAAAAAAAAAATTAGCCTTCCAAATTACATAGTTATAATGTGTTAATGGTAGCATAACATGTCATTACATTATGCAGCTTAATTTCATAGATATTATATATAGTTGGATATTTTAGACTCTTTTATCCCTACAGTTATTACAAGACACTAATTTCTTTCAAACCATATTCTGCTTAACACTTATTCAGTATAACCTTTGATGATTCAATTCATTTGGACACTTGGATAACAAAAGAAATCGGTGCTCTTGCCTTTGTTCCTTATTATGAAATGGGAACGGTGCTCCAGCATGACTCCATCCTTTTTTATTTTCCCCTACTAATAAAACATTTTCTGCCAAGATGGTTGATGGGCCCAGTATGCTGCTCAGAGAAAAGATGAGATCAAAGTCATCTTGTCTGTGCTCTTGTAATGGTCACCTGTGAGGCTTGGATTCATCCTACCCAACTTTTATGACAGGGCACCTAATCTAGGTACTTCACTTAAGTTCTTGGAGTCAGGTGGGCTGGATCTGGGATTAAAAGTCCATACATACAACAAAGATATCTAGGCTACTCAGATGTTTCAGTGATGCCATTGCACTCTATTTTCCTGTTGGTCTGTATGTTGACCATAGGGAACTCAAAAACAAGGTCTTGTGTCAAAAAAATAAAAGAATTGATAGTGCAAAAATCCACCAAAACTCTCTGATGCTTGCAATAACAAAGAACTTCAAATACTTCTTCTGATGTGTTGCTTTGCTTTTCTTTACATAAACTTCATATCTTTTTGACCCACCCTCAAAGTATTCAGACCCTTTTGGATTTTTAACTTACTATCTTCTCTATTTACTCTTCCTTTAAGGTCTGTTGTTCAAAAATTTTAATCAGCATGGAATTCATTTTGTCCTCAAGGTCACTAAAGAATATATTGGATAACACTGATTCCAGTTCCTGGCTCCGAAGTACTCTGATCACCACAGTCCCCCAGTCACTTGCAGCTACTTTTGCAACATCCCATTACCTGATATTTGTCATTTCTTTCTTTAGCCATATATTATTTCATCTCTACAGGAGTTTAAAAGAATTCTCCTTGGCCAAGTTGCATAAATGGAAAGGTAGCTTCGTGTCTGCACACTCTCTTCTCTCTAGCCTGTCTGGCTGAAGGATGGTGTACAGAGAAGGAAGGCTATTCTAATGAGTCTTCCCCACACTTCCTATTGGGAATGATTTCTAAAACAACAAGTCCCTCAAACGGTGCTCAGACACTGTCTTGGAAAGTTAAATTGGCATAGTCCATAAATGGGCTGGAAATGATGCGATGCAACCAGCAGCCCTGTCTTAGCCCATGACTGGCCTCTCTTACAGGTAGAACCGCCAAAGTATGGAGGCAGGTTCTTTGTTTCTCCTTGGAATAAGGCATGACTGGAAATGTCTGGCCAGAGATAGTAACATAATGCATAGCACGGAAAGATTTTTTTCCCTTTTTTTTTCTTCTTTTTTTTTTTGAGAATTAACAGCCTGTTTCACAAAAGCAGTAGTTTTAAAAGAGACTGTGCAGTTACAAGAAATCAATTACTTTAAACCTGTAAAGGAAAGAATTTCAAGGCATAAAAAGAAAGCAGAAGAGAGTAAAGCATCACACAGTACAGATAAGAAAACCTGATCTTTGCCTAAGGACCTTCCCCATGCAGCAGAGTAAGACAGGTATTTCAGCCGTGACTCAGTGTCGTGTGTCATCTCAGTCTTTTCTCCTTGCACTGTGAGAAGTCCCATGTTCTACTTGCACTGTAGTTAAAGTCTTAGCAGACTGAGATTCCTATATACCCTTTCAATTATATAGTAATCGTTTATATCTAAGTTACTGCACTATTCACTCTTGGATGGCCAGAATTTACAAACAACAGTTAGTTATGATTTGACACTTGCAGTGTCTTTCTCTGCTTCAAGAAGAAACTAGTATAACTACCTCTGCTGAAGGCTACAGTAGTTACTTCCTGGGTTTTGGCAATACAAACAGTTGGATAAGACTCTGAATTTCCTATGGCTGCTTCACACCTAAACCACCGTATCTGCAGAGTCAAACTGATCCATAAATCCCTCACCAACGTGTAGAGGCACTATACTAGTGGGCTCTAATAGCAGAGCCTTATGCAAAACAGCAACAATTAAAACACAAAGAGAAACCTGTTCAAGTCTCTCTCTCTTTTTTTTTTTTTAACCAAAACATATTCCTTCAATTTGCTAGTATAAAGAGATGTTTCATGCGCACAGAATCTAAACAGTAATGAAATACACGTAACTCTCATGTCTGTCTTCAGACTGGGACTGCACATAGGCTGCTATGTGATATACAATATCAAAGGAACAAACTCATCTTTAAACTCATTGTTAGAGCCCTGGCAATATTCTCTGTCTTTCCATCCTCTGAAAAGTTGGCTAATGTATCCTCTGCATCTTCAGTGCAACAATCCTCATCTAACATTGTAATGTAAATCTCCATAGCACTTGTACTACAAACCAACATAAATCGTTGCCACTCTGCACTCAGTAGCATATGTATTTTTTAAGAACTATAACTGATCCCAGAATTTCTGCAAGGGATTTTAACCACAGATAACAAATGAAAAAAAAAATACACATATGCAGAACTGAATGAGCACAAAACTGTATTTTGAAGAAATGCACACTTCAAATCAGCTGGGGTTGACAAAAAAACTGCTGTTCCAAAATAAAAAGCTGTACCCTGGGCAGTTGGCCTGTAAAGTCCTTAATGGGAAAATTTAATTACTGACCTTTTTTTAGCTGACTTTTTTTTTTACATTCTTTCTGGTGTTTTAGGGATTTTGCACAATATATTCCAAAGCAATCCAAATTAACAATACCTTTCAATTTTCCTTAAAATCTCTGTTGACTCAGAGGACAGATATAATGCTTACCAGGTCTGTTCAATATGTCTCAGGAAGCATGCAAAGTCAGGATAAAGCTAGTTCAATAGAAGTACTGTCAAAAAACCCCAAAAAAATGGTTCTCTTTATTTGTAACTGCAACTGATCTGAATAGTCCATAGAGATGCTTGGCACAGGCACTTTTTTTTCTCTCAGCGGTTTTTTTTCTGGCTTAAATAACTAAGTGTTCTGTTTAAATGGATGTTTAGACATCCTCAGTCAGGACTTGCCTGATTCTCACACCAGGTCTGTCTGCAACATCTGCACATTCTCCTCTTCCCAACTCCTAGTGTTACACTTCCTGCCAGAAAGGATGGTTTGCTCACCAGGGTGACATGTTGTGCTTGTTTTCAGTGGTAAGCTCTGTGTCAGACTATTACACCATCCCAAATATTTCCAGCTACTTGAATTCAAGGAAGTCAGCACTGCAGGGATCTTCTAGGATTTCGGATGTCTGCTTGGATGTTGTACTAAGAATTTTCACACTTCAAGATCTACCGCCACCATTGCAAAATTAATGCAATTCTTGATTAATTGAAAATCACAAATAGTACTTGAAAAATTTGTTTGCAACAATCACACATCAAATCAGCCATCATAGCAGGCAACGAAAAAGGCAGATGTTCAACTGAAACATAAGTTTACAAGCATTGCTGTCTAATAACTTTTTTGCCTAATGCGATGCAGGAACACGAACTCCCTACGCCCATCCCCAGCAGGGGAGGGAGTGCACACTGCGTGTAAAACCACTAACTTTGATGTACAAGAACCACTGGATACAGGGGTTCAGCCATAGCTCCAAAGATAATCTCAACAACAAAACCAAAAATGTTTGTTGAAAACTGGTAGAGATTATCTTTTAATATTTTGCTCCACAGAATTACATGACCTATGGGATTATGGGCATCAGCACGTTCAATTACTTTCCTTTGGAAAAGTTTTTTCCTCTTACTCTAAACTGCATATAAAGCTGCATCTTCTGATATGTGTTTATATATTATACATTTCCCTTCAACTCTAACTCTTCTAAGGGAGTAATTACACATTTCAAATCTTCAGAATAAGCCAGAAATTTCAGGCTTTAGCCATGTGCCAGTCAGCAAAAGCTACTGTGACTATGAGTGTCAGCTGCTCAAGAGCTTTCTTGGATATTCAGCTACTTTTCATCCTGCAAGGCCATTGAAATGTTGTTCGTACCTTTCTTTCCTATAACATTTTTCAACAAAACTCATGTGAGAACACTCCATAGAGGAGGTAAATATCCTACCCCATTTAAAGGAGAGAGAAAAATAAAGATGTAAGGAGCTCAGTATCTTCCCCAAAGTCTTTCAGTGGATGAGTAGCAGGACTACAGCCTAGCCTTCTTGGTGCTCTGCTCAAATAATGCTACATTGCCTTATTCTTTACTAAGAAACCAGTAAAACTATAATAAAGCCAGAGTTTCAAAGGCATTCAACACATTAATGAGGTAGATTTTATGTATTAGTCCCTAACAACATCTTGCTTGGTTGGTTCATTTTTCATACAGTGACAACATCACATAAAGCACACTAGCACCCATTTTTCCCACTGGATATTTTCCCACACTGGCCCTCAAAGCAGGAAAAACATCAGCAAAGGCAGTGAATGCCAGTGGTTGGTGAACGTAAATCTTGCTCAGGAGCAAGGCTTCACTAAATAGTATTTTACCTGTTCAGGTCAATAGCAAGCTTAGTCTCACATCAATACTTAAAAAAAAAAAAAAAAGTATTTAATCTTTTAGAGATGAAATCAAAGAATGCAACAGCAGAAATAACTGCTATACTTGTTCGATTATATATAAATATAACAGGGTCTTAAGACCTATTCACTTTAAATCACGGTCTATGTTGTCCTTTCAGTTGCCACAGCCATTGAATTGGCGAAGCAATCCAAGCAAAGCTAGATTATGTGTCAGATGGGTCGTTGAACTTTTGTTGTGAAAGGAATTAATAATATTCCCATTTAAATAGTCATCTCTGAGTCCCAGAATTAACAAGCCAATGAGCAAAAAAGGGATCACTCAGAGGTTCCAGGTTTTCTTTTGACTAATGAAATTCCACAGTATTAATTTACACTTGGAACACACAGGCAAGGTTTTACTTCTGTTTTGAAACAAAGAGCACCATCTTAGAAGAAATGTTCATAAAATGTGAATCACGCATACCCTATACAGATAAGACCCTACTTTTCAGTGATTGGCAAGACTGCACTCAGTAGAAAGAAGATTTCTACTCAGATATTTTTTCTCAATTCAACATTTAAAGAGAAGCTCTGGTGTATCAGGGTACTAGCACACCAGTTCTTCTGGGCCAAACTCATCTAGGTCCACAGTCATAATTTATACCTTCAATCATATCAAATTAGGCGATAGAAATAAAAAATTAACCCATTTTGGCAAGATTATCACATTTTCCATTTTTGAGTATTGCATTTTTTTCATAGCGTCTAATAGGTCTTTTATTTTATGACAGTTATATGCTGAAATACTTTGACACAAGAGTCCCACAGAAATTTCCTCTTTCGAACTGAAATAAACTCAAGCCCTGTGTGCCCACAGGAAGAACCCGGCTTTTTTTGGCTTTTTACCTTTAAATACAAATGCTTTCCTATAACCACAACCTAGCAGGGAGGCAATGCCACTTGGCAAAAAAAGTTATATTGAGTGCACTTGCTGGAACTGTTTATACTTTGTTCCTGAGAAATAGATTGAGTACTTGATAGTATAACACAATGAGAGGTACGGGTGGTGGAGATCTGATCGGATGCTTGGGCGGGGGGAGCGGGGAAGTGTTGCTACCCCAGGAATTTATTTTTAAAGTGTCTGCTATTTCATGCAATCTGGTCTATTTCAAAGGCAAACAATTTGCTCTTCAGAAGTATCTTTATGAGCCCCAAGGGATGAAACTCATCCGTGGCAGAAATGATTTAGCAGTATCCAGAGAGGGGGTGAACCATTTGAGAGGCAAGGGAATAATTTTTTGAAGGGTGGCAGAATTTTAACAAGGGCCTCTAGTGAGTTCTTGTGAACCCCTTTCAGCACATCACTGTTTTATTAAAATATTCTTCTCAAAATACTGAAACACTGACAGCTTCTGTAAGCTTGCCAAAAATTGAGTAAGGAATAAAAATAAAATGTTAACTTGACATGTGTGAATAATTTTGATTTGATGATAACACCTTTTGGAATCGAGGCCATATTCAAAGCTGACTCGTAACACATTCACATTTCTAAGTTACATGAAATAACTCAAACTTTTCAGGCATTGTTATGGTGCAGTGAAAGGAGATGCTAGCAGCTGAGCTCAAGCTTCCCTCTAAGTTAAATGAAGATTATAAGCATTTTAGGTCTTCCTGTCTGAACCTGGAGGGACTCAGGTCATATCTGGTATGTGTGAAACAGACTAGTTAATGCATTCTGGTTGGTTAAAATAACCGACTGCAATCAGACAAACTAGCTAAACAGCAAAAGAAGGAGATAATTTTGAGTTAATCAAGTTCTGAATCTGGACAAAGTATTGGGAAGGACCATAAAAATTATGGTAGGATTTGGTATTGCATGGTCTTCTCTGGGTCTGTTCCACCTCTGGGTCTCACCGGGACCTCTTCACACAGTGAGAGGCCTGGCAAAGAGGAAGCTCAAATGAACAATAAGAACCTCTTTGGACAACCCCTTCAAGTGTTTGATGTAATGGCCTCTCAAGAAAGACCAATGCCATGCACTGTTTTACACTCCCCACATCTTCTTGCCACATTAGAACCTCCAATGGTTAACTCTAGCAGAGTAACACTGAACTGACTTTATTTTTCCCTCTGTTCCACCACACTGTTGTCCCTGTTCCTGAACTCTTGACAAGTAGCTGCCACTTAACGATGGCAAGGCTAGCAGGGGAATGGCTGTCAGTAGTGTTAATTTGTCCATAAATCTCTGATCATATGTTGTGGTCAGGAAACATGGGGAGCAAAGTTGAAGGTGAAGAAAAAAGAAATTTAAATGGGTGAGCTATGACTAAGTTCTACCACTGTCAGATGGATCTCCTCATAGTCATAACGATGGAAACACCTCTAACAGCAACAGGGCTGCAGGTTTCTACTAGGTACAAGAGTACTTGTACTGAGAAGTCAGTCTCTATTTTTTTAGTGCAGAAAGAGCATTGTATTTTTAGACATTCCTAAGGGCTTTTCAAGGGACTCTGACCTCCTCTGGGACAGTTTCTCAGCTAGACAGGGCTGCTGCTTGCTGTCTTGGGAGTGTAGTGGCATTTATCTCTAACTCATGTGACTTTCTCCTGAGTCCAGTTTATAAGTCAAAGTGATTAATCAAGTCCTCAGAGCTAAATCAATTGTTTAAAAACATACACGACACAAACACACCATCCCTTATTTGGTTACTGACTCAGCCAGCCTGTAGATCCACCTGTTTAGCTGAGTTATGTAGTCTGTTTTGTGCTTGTGGATATATTTAAACCCCACTCAGGACAAAATCACAAATGAACTTGATGTATTTCCATCACTTCCCTGGTTCCTGTAAGTCTTTAATTCATTGTGGGTCTGAGGTGTAACTTGTATAGTGTTATTAATATGGCACAGATCATTTTATAAGTCCTATCCAAAGGTATGGGATAACATTGGTAAGGACTGGCAAACCTTAGAGGCAAGCAATGACTGATATGCGAACTATCATTCTATGAGTCCAGGATAGTTTATTTACCGGAAACTAAATTCAATTGCTTTGTTTTGAAAAAAAGCATTAGGTCAGATTGGTAAAAGTATGGAAGTGGGTAAATGAGATGCTCTGAACTACACTTTTCTGCCATTTGGTGAACACACAAGATCAATGTTAATGCATTTTAAATAGAGCTAGCTCCCTACCTTAAACGGTTCTAGTCAGGTATTCTTCTCCTTCATACATGTGCAGATTTTATATTTGTCCTGTTACGGAGCACAGATCATGCTAAATGGTTGAGGAGTAAATGAGAATTTAACTGGGTTTAATGAACATTTTATATCACTTCTCTTTTACCAAGTATGGAAAGTTTCTTTACATTATATGTGTGAAAGCAGGTTAGTAACATATTACAGCTGATATGCTGGTCTCACCAAAGTAGTAAATTGGAATTCAGACTCCTATTATAGATTAAATGCAGTCCTTTTAGATTATCAAAGGGTCTTCAAATGTATGGAGACATAATTTACAGACATTACAGAAATAGATGCCATTTGACTGAATATTGTAGAAATTATATGCTAGGAGATGTATATCCTGAGGAAAGATTTAAAACCTCTATTAGGAAATTATTCATCAGGCTTTCTGACAACAGGAATTTTTGCCCTGATTTGCTATTATACAATCTCTTAATTTATTATCTAATTAGTTTTCCCAAATGCCATATTTATCTGAAGTTCTTTCATCAAGTAATCCATCCTGATTAAATTTTCCCTCTCGCTGACTGTAATAAACACTGTATTTTTTCTTCTTGAATGTGTCTTCTCAACTGCTAATTTCTTCCTTCTGTTTTTTCTTTTTCTGTAATAAGTCTTCCCTTTGTCTATTTCCATGATATTCTGGCACAGCCCTCTCTCAGCTGCAGCCTTCCAGCTAGCTGTCTCTGAGTGCTCATTATGACTCTCTCAAATCCCGTTTTATTTAAAAAGAAGCAACTAGTCCTAGTCAGCTCTTCCCTAGAACTGAAAAGTCAAAAATCCAGCAAGATGCTACATATAGGACTAGTTTCAGTAGGCATCTGTGACCCTGACAGGCTTCAAGAAAGCCACGTACAGAGCCAAGGATGGGCATCGCTCAAAACTTGCCCAGATAGTCCTTGTGTTGCCTGCACACAGAGCTCTGGTTTCCCACATAGATTAGAGGAGACATTCATGGAGAGGAATCCACTTTCAGCCCTCATAAATGAGGCACACGGAGTGGTAATGGGAGCAAGGAAAGAGAGGGTGAAAGGCAGTAGTCAGCAGGTGACAGGAGGGCACAACTTTGAGTCTCCCACTGCAGATCATGCCCAGAGCAGTTAAGTGTTATAGCAAAGTTGTAGCACCCTAGTAGGAAGGTGAGCAATAGGGTTGGGCTTTTTCCCAGAAAACAATGTACTAAAAGTACTTCCTGTACCTTCTCAGAAAATCGGGAGGATCATCTCTCACACCTTTTTTATCTAAAATAAGTTGTGCTTGGTTCTCAGTCTGCTCTTGCAACCTTTCCATATTTTGAGAATAAATGAAAGTGATATCAAAGATATTGAAATAAAGATCTACAGGGAGAACCTAAAGTGGTTTGTATACCCACACACTATGGCACAGAAGAGCCTGGTCCTAATGAAGGGTCACTGTGCCAACCAAGCCCTGTTTCACTGACACAGGACATTTTTGGTATACCAGCAGAGCTGCACGATTGCCTTGTGGATGCTCAGATCATGGCAACCTGTAATCTCCTAGCAGTCTGACACTCAGGACAGAACAGCCAAGTCTTTTTTCATCCCAAGTGTTGACCCCTAAAGGGCACATAGAGAAGTGGATGGATGTTTATGGCTAGGGAGAGTGAGATGTGTATCTTTTTTCCACCTGCTCAGACTTGGAAGACATCACCTCCCTTTAACAGCTCATCTGGCTGCTTCGGGCTCTGGCTTCAGGCCACCTCATGATGGCACATGCGCACAATTATGTTATCATTTCAAATGACAACTCATGACAAGCTGCTAGTAGGGTGATAGTCCTTCTTGCATGGTCCGCGTCTGCAGATTATTATAAACACTGACTGTGAGACAGGGCTCAGTGCTTCTCTCAGTCTTATCTGTCCAAATGTACTAACTTCTATGGTCTCTATCAGTTTAACTCACAGAATCTGACCCATTGCTTTCAGCCACGAGAAAAAAATTTGGATGCTGTAGTACAATGTGTTTCAGTTAAAAGTATCCTTTATGCTGCCTCGTCTTAAAGTGGATTCATCGAGGCAAGTATCTCTGAAAGTTCTATTTGTGAAATGCCTTCTAGCTTGACATACTGTAAGAGACTAATTGAGCAATAGTGTTGCCAGTCATTGCTACTTAATTGTGTGATTGCAGTGGAATTGCACAGCCCCACAGCACACTCACTGCCGGGTGCGCAACCTGGCACAGCAAGGTTATACTGCCAGCAAGTTAAATGGGGATCCCAAATACACCTGGACTGCAGGCCAGGGACCATTTTTAATCCTTCTTGTTTGCATTCCCATGTCAGTGTTTTCAACAGTTATTCACATAGAAGAAATTGGTTAGAGAAACTACGGATTTTCAATACCCTTTCTGAAGTGAATTTTAACAGTAAGAAGTTGAACCTTGCCCATTTTTTTCCCCCAGTGCATACTTCTTTTCCACAGAGGCGTGATTATGAACAAGCTCCTAAAAAATTATGCATACCCTTCATGCTAGAAAATACAAGTTTACATTTTAAGTTAATTTAATTTCTGAAATGCAGAAATAGAAAGAGAAATTATTTTTGTAGTGAGGTCTTATTATACACTGTTGTATATTCTGACATTTTTCAGCATGACCATCATTACAGCACACATTTAAGCAGAATACACTTCCAGCCTCTGCACTGGGAATCAGACATCCTCACTTCAATTTTAAGCACTAAAAGCTAAATGTCTCTATTTTGATAGGAAGCCTGTGAGAGTTAACAAAAGTTGAAAATACCTTAGTGATTTGTGGTTTAGAGCTAAAGGAGGGGTTCTCACACGGGTGCTGAAAGAGGCTGGAAGATGTAGGACTTTCTCAAAGAGCATTTCTTTAGGAGGGGAGCAAGTGGTGTTGTGTGAAACGAGGAGCCCTTCTCAGCAGAGCGTGCTTGAAGCACGACCAGGGCCAGCAATATAGCTGAGACAGAAATTCTGTTTACCTGAAAATGTGTCTCATTAACTATTTTTGGTAACTCAAAGAAAACAACAGATTTGTAACACCTGTGCTTGCTGCGGGCCACGAGGCAAAAGGCTTGCAAGGCTTCCCTGAGAGGCTGGTCCCTGGTGCCATCTTGTGTCGAGAGCGGATCCGTTCCCGGCGCTGAGCGGCCGGAGGCAGAGCTGGGGCTCCCCCGCAGCCGCATCTCCATCTCTCTGCCCTGGGCTAAAAACCATCGCCCTTCCTTCAAGAGTCAGCACTGACTGATTGCTGCAAGGCGCGTCTCTGCTGCCACTGCCCCACGAGAGCTATTGGTGGGCTCTAAGGCTCCCAAAAAATCGTGGGGTTTTATTTTAAATTAAATGCAGGTGATGTGAGTATTCTTTTTCCCTAAATTACTCTGGTGACATCATCAAAGTGATATTGGCTTGGACGACAAGCCCAAATTTTGTACAATTTCTTTCAATGCATCAGTGGTCAGTTGAATTCTTATCCTTGTCCTTTGAGGCTGTTTAGAGGACAAGGTTTAAGAGCTCACCCCTACTTAATATAGGTGACAGCTGAGAAATATGTATCCTCTCTGTAACAAAAACACACAGCAGAAAAAGGATCAATGGCACGCACCTGCCAATCACTTAAAATTTCCTGTATTTAAAAGCCAGTTATCTAATTTGCTTGTTTTCAAAGGTGCTGAGTGTTTACTGGGAGCATTCTGAGTACCTTAATACTAAAAAAAAAAAAAAACCAAGCAAACCTATATATATAAATCCCAAGGACCTTATTTAGGTATTATGAATTTATGTACTTAATTTTGGCCACATGCTTTTTAAGGCACAGAGCTTTCCATGAAAATGAGCCTCTGCCTGACCCATTTAGGAACCAGTGAAAAGATAAAAGAGTGTGTCTGGATTTTCTTTGTGTACTTCAAGTGATTATACTGTACACGGCACTGTTCTAAAGCATGAAAAAAATCTGGCTTTATTTGAGTATTTTATTTCTCTGTGTTTCTAATATCTGTATACTTCCTAGTTTGAACTAGGCTAGCAAGCAGAAATACTGTAGTGCCAGCAGAGCTGTTCTTCTTGTCCTTTAATCTGACCCAGACGAGAAACTACTGAAGATCTCACAAGGAAATCCAATCTTTGGAAATTACCAGCATGAATTCTCAATCAAATAGGCCGAGGTAACTTCTGATAAGCTTCTGAACCCAGCCTCCAAGGCTTTTGATGTTCATTCACAGTGCATAGTACCATCTATAACATTTTCTACTTCTACTCCCTGCAAGCATGCTTCACCTCTCTCACTGCATCAGTTATTAATCCTATTTTTTCCCTTTTTGTGCACATAGCTGTAGTTCACCTCTAATTTTGTTACATTGCTTTATTTTTAATCACATTTACTGTTCACGGTGTTACATTGATAGTGCAGAAAACTAAAGTCCTCCCTTTACTGAAAGGACAAGTGCAATACATGTATCAATGGAATAAACGAGTCCCTAGACTACCTCACCTGTAGTTATGTTAGTGCAAACCAGAGAAGGTAGCTGTTCAGACATAGGTGCCTTTGGTATAGGAAAATCAGTGTCAAATAATGCAGTGAAAATAAGCCTAGTGCTTTGAAATATAACAAAAATTATTCAGGTCAAAACTGCCTGTGCACCAACCCAAGGACTTAATATATTGAATTCTTGCCTAATGCAGGGGGAAAAGCTGTGCTCACACCTGCACACTTTGCTGTGACTACAAGCACGTACCCCTTCACCTTAACTGTAGTGTCTGAGGTGAACAACTTTATGCCACATCTACCCTGCATTTCACTGAGTTTTCCTAATAAGCGTTTTCTTTTTGTGAGAATATACCTAGCAAGTTTTACCACATTAACCTAGAGAAGTTTTCTGAATTATTCCTTGTCTTTCCAGGCTCTTTGCAATACACTTCTTCTAAAGCTGTTTCATACACGTACACACTTAAGTGCATCTGGGATCGAATGTAAAGAGTCATTATGGTGTTCTTCACAACCCCTTCGCCGCATAAGGCAGTAAGTACACCCTTGTGGCTAGTGCATCCCAGTGGCCCGATTCTTCACTGTCTTGCACCTGCGGGAGTTATTTAAACCACTACAAAATGGACATAAATCACAACTGAGCCTGAATGGCAGGATTTCACACTCTGCAGAGGCAATAATGACTAGATGAAAGGGTAAAGCAGTGGAAATATCACAGAGGATTCCGCCCTCCCCCCCCCCCCCCTTTACGTTCCTGCAATTCGACTAACCAATACAGAGGAATTGTTCTGGTCTCCCGAAATACTTCCCAGCCCTGTGGGTGGGCAGGGGAGAGAGGGACTGAGGGCAGTTCTTGAGGGCCAGCTCCAAGTTCAGGCATGCAGCAGTGCAGGCAGGTACTGCTCCTCTGCCCCAGGTTTGGGCATAGCCAGAGGGGTCTGAGTACTTCAACATTACTGTGTTGCCAATAGCTTGGCAAATGGTAAGTGGCATTCAGGCACACACAGGCTCTGTACTAAGGCTAGCACCAACACTTAGTTCAAACTACTTTAACATCACCAGGAAAAAACATCAGATCCACCGGAGCCTCCGCTTCTCACAGCAAATCACAAATATGCAAGGACATGCACAAGGACACAGGGGGTACCCTAACATTACTCCTAGCTACAAAGTTCTGAGAAAAATCTAACACCTTTATGACAATGAACTGTGTATTAGGTGATATACACAATGTTTTTACCCCTGTGCCTGAGGAGCCGAACCAAACTGAAATCATTGTAATCCTTCTGTTTCCTTCACTGTAATTTGCAGCAGCCCCTGAAGCTGTCCAGCAGTAACTGACCTACAGGGGAATCACCTTCTAATGAGGCAGATTCCTAGGATTTACATATAGGCAGATTTCTAGCTTGTATATAAACCTGTGCTTTTCTCCATCAACTGAGCTAAGAAAACTTACATTTTGGATTTTGTGAAAAGTAATTAGCATTTCATACACTTAGAGGAAACTAAAGTACGATTAATTATAATCAGTTACAAGATGTTATTCACCAAGTGTTTCCATGCTTTTATTCATCTTTCAAGCATAGCAAACAAGAAATTAATTCCTAAAGGTCTTTCAAATATTCTAAGCTATATCTTAAATCACATTAAAGAATATAACATTCCTCTGATTTCAAATATATAATTTCTGGTGAAATACTGGAATAAGGACTGAGCTGGCCAGCAATGGAAGCCCTCCACTCTAAGCCAGCCACATCTAATTATAAAAGATGAAGGCTTTGAAAATTTGCATAATTGCTGGCTCTGGTAGGGGTCGGTAACATATTTGCATTAGCTACTTATGCTTCATACCAACACTTTTAAGCACCACTTATCAAAAATAAGTCTACCAAGTCAGAGGTGCGTAGGTGGCTAAATAAAACCTGCTAAATATGGGTAGCACCACCTCTTTACGTCATGAAGAGATATATAGGCTTTGACAGATGAGGTCTTTTCTTTGTCTTGTTTGTCACTTACACATTAGAGTAATAGGTACATTAGAAATGCTCTTGATAGAAATTAATACCTTCTGCTCCTTTAGTGTGCATTTATTATAGCTATTTACTGGGGTTTTTTTATATACAAAATTTATTTGCCTTAATTTGCACTTCAGAATTTCCCTCTGCTCCCCGCTCTGGCTCATTTCTCAAGCCATCATTCTAGATGGTAGTACGGCACCTTAACACAGCAGGATAGGAACCCTGTAGTCTAGATATATCTTTCTAATTCTTCCATGATTTTTTCTCTTTTTCATATTGTATAAAAATTCTGCCAGACCTATAGATATATGATGTAAGTATTGGACAACAGAAAATGACAGACCAGCACGTACATTTCAAAGGCTCTGTTTAGAAAAGAGTCACATTATGTTACAAACAGGTCTTTTTCTTATTATGTTTGATGTCAGCAAGTGAGCTTTAAGGAACCTGACACTGTTTGAACTTTTATTTTTTTTAATTTATTTTATTGTATACAGTGATTTGATGGTTTTTGAACTCTGGATCAATTTGGTGACATTGTGACTGATCCATTTTATCCTTGCTTTGCTGGGCCACTGTTTCGTTCTGAGGCTCCAGTCTCCCATTTTCCTCGAAAGGCTCATTAGGCCTGATCTCTTTTAGCCTTTTTGCTTTTTCTCCTTTCTTCCCCACACTGGACTCTGGTTTGCTTTATTCCTTAGGTCCCCCTATAGGTTAAGCCTAAGCTCTTATCCCCTCTGCTCTTTAACTCACAGCCAGCATTTGATTCTGCTTTTTTAACCCTCTCCATGAATTACCCAGCCTGGGCACAGCCCCATCACGTTGGAGGCTCTGTCTGTATGAGTCACAGCTTAATTTGCACAATGAAGGGTAATGATTTTACCCAGAAATGCCTGACACAGAAACAAAATTGAGCAACTACCAGAAAGGCTGTTGAACAAAAAATAATCTTCTGGGTTGATACAGACTTCTATACAGTGAATAAAATGCCTACGGTCAAAAGTTTAAGTAGTGAAGTATTTTAAAGAATTATGTGCAGAAAGACTACAAATAAATCACTCTTGCATGAATCTGGGGACATAGACTGGGCTATTTGTTCTAGCATGTTGTCTTGTTTTCTAACTACATCTCACATAGGAAAGATGAGGTTCCTGCATTATTTGTGCTGTATTGATGAATACTTAGACATAAGGCAGCGCCTTTTAGAGGCACAGATGAAATACAATCAATCACACACTGTTCCTCAAGCACTGCCAAAAAAAATGGAGTGAAATCAATTCATTTACCTGATTTTATGGCAAAACAAAACATTTTCAGCTTAGTGACTGCTTTGATGTGAGGACAAATACAAATTTAATTTTCTGTCTGCTTTATATTTTGCAAGGTTTCTTTACTGAATCTACTTTTGCTTCTCAGCCACCTTTCTGTCACACCTCCATCTTCTCATCTGCTGTCTCAATAATGAGAGAGTACTTAGATTTTACTCCCAGGTATATTTCTTGCTGATTTTTTGCTGATTTTTTTAAAATTTGTGTAGGAAAAAGTAAAAATGTAAAATATTTGGTCATAAGTCTGCATCACCAGGAAGCAACTAATTAGCACAGTCTCTTGACATTTCACAATCAAACTTGTTCTATCTTCATCAATTAAATTGATAAAAGAAATTATCGGTGGTTTAGCACCATTTTGGAAGACCTGCTCACTTTAAAGAAAGTTAACAAATTAACCATGTTTGAGATTGTTTTAAGATTTGACTATGTAGTCTCTGGTCTTTTTTTTTTCTTTTTAGAGAGAGGAGCTTGTTGTTGGACCTCAAACCATCCCACTCAGAAAGACCTATGAGGGAAATTTAAATTCCCCATGAACATACAGAATAATTAGATTAACAGATTGGATTAACAGATCAATCAGGAGACCCTAAAAATGTTCAGAAAAAAAAATCTAGAATTGATTTACATACAAAAATCTGATGTCACTGTATATTCATCTGAAAAATGCTTACAAAAAGTTTCATAATATTGAGATGCAAAAGATATCAGAAGATGCCCTAAAAAAAAATCTGATATTTCACTGATTTTTGCAATACATTTCCAGTCAGTGTCCAGTGTTGCAAAGCAAGAGTTCATGAAGTTTAATGTAGGCTTGTGGGTTTGTATGATCTGTTGTCTCTACACAGCACAGCCTTTATCGAAGGGAATCATGACAGGTCAACTTTTGGGCAGTTAACTCAGTTCCACAAAGAGATACTAGATTAATGATAGAAGTTCCAAGTTGAAATAGAAGAAATCTTTGTGTTTTTTAATAACTGATCAATTCATGAGGATCACAAATTATGAGAGTTTTTACTCATGTATAATTGATTTCTTTAAAGGCTTAGCCTGCTTTGCATTCTCTGAGCAACCATATGTGTATATATATACACACACACGTGTATATATATGGAAGAACTTGCCAAAGACATCATAAAGAGGAAGACTTCATGAACCTTTTCAAAAGAACTTCTATTTAAGACTTTTTTTTTTATAAAGGTTTCTAGTGCTCAACAAGGTGGATGCCAGAGATAGGAACTCTCCCTTGGAGAGCAGAAAATGAGGAATGAGCTACCTTCAGATTTCAAGTTTTTGAAGTTTAGTTACTCTTATTTCATGAGAATTTTTTTTATTCATTAGAAATAGTGTTTTCTTTTCCTGCTATTGTAATTTTTTTCTATCAATTCAACAGGAAATTATTCATTCAACCTCTTTCATGAGGTAATTCTGAAGACTTTTCTAGTGCTCTAAATAATCCCTCTTTACCTATATTTTTATATTTCTCTTTATTTTATCTGAAATTCTATATCTGATGGTAGGCTTCTTACACAGGGAAGAATTTATAATGGAAATGCCCATACTTCGTATGAAGATAATTTCTTTTCTTCAAATGTCTGCAAAGAAGGAGGGATGCAGTGCTACAAGATACAACACCGAATTTTGGGAAAAATAAACATTTTATGACTCTCCATAGACTGCATGACACTCACCATAGTAAAAAAGTTTGTACTTCATCTTTTAAAACTCCATCAGGGACACCCTGCTCACCTCAAACTCTGGAAAGCAGAAGATGAGGTCGTGTTCTTACAGAAATGAGCAGAAGGCTCTGATTAGCAGGGAGCAGGTTCTCCCCACTGTGGCTGAAGAGCTGCTACCGGGCCCTTTTAAAGGTCCCAGCCTGCCTGTGGCTGCACAGCAGCCTCTTTGGCATTCCCAGCCCTGTGACTGTGAAGGGTGATGTGGCTCCTGTGCTGGAAGAACCAGGCAGGCTGAGGCTGGAAGAAAGAGGGGAGGAGAGCAGAGGGACAAAGAGGAGACACAGGAGGAATTCAGGGGGTTTACACTTCTCTACAATTCAGATTGACGGTCTGTATGATGGGGACAGTAGCCTCAACCTCACTCAAGTCTTAATTAAATGTTTATGAAGCTAACTATGATCTTCAGATGAAAGGCTTTTCAAAATGACAAGGGATTTGTATAACTCACAGAGTGATACGAGCTTGCACTTCTATGATACCAGCTCTAAAGCCAGAGGTCAGAAGTTGATCCCAGAATAACTTCATTTCCCATTCACAACTAAACAGGAAAATGTATTTTGGCAGGAGCGTGTCCCTTCTCCAGAGCCCCGTTCTCAAGCTGCTCCCCCCATCACCCCTCTGCCCACGCAGCTCAGCATCACCACAGAGCTACCCTGAGTGACGGCAGCAAGACTGTGAGTAAAATCAGGCCTTACTGTCCATCTCCAACAGTTCTTACTGTTTGTTGAGTGTTATCAGTCTTTATCCGGCACACAGTGCAAACCGTGGAGCGCATCGATCACGGCAGCTTCTCCCCGCACAAAACAATCTATTTTCAGCCGCTGTTTTGTGGCGCAGGACTAAGTTCCAGGTACTTTAAATATCTCTTATCGAATAAGCCTGTGTTGCTGTGATTTAGAAACCAGTGTGTTTCAAGGGTGTATTATTGCATGCGAATGATAAACTGTAGTTCATGACCTGAGCCTAATGGTTACTTTATCAGTTGCAGTGGACAATTAAGGGACTGAGTAGTGCAACTGACGGCGAAGAACAGATTTTGCCTCCGAGCTGCTTTCAGGAGTTAGATTTCGCTGTATCATGTTCAGAAAGGTCAGAGCTCTGGCCAGATGACCAGTATAACAGTGCAGATGGCACTGTATGTCACCTGGCCACTCTGGGCCTCTGCAACCTGCTGCAGAGGGCTGGGGATCAGGGAAAGGTTACGGCCATATGCAACTGCAGCACATTACAGCTCATGGGGAAAACGGCTCCTTTCACAATGGAGTTGAAAAATCAGTACAGCAGCCATGGCCACAACACAACAGCAGATCATGGCCATTTTCAGCTGCTATAGAAGCAAAAAACTAGGAATCCTTAATTCTGATCACCTTTCTACATGTGATGGAAATGTTGATAAAAACATTTATATGGTTAATAACAATGTTCTCTTCCAGTGATAGCATTGCCCTCCTTTTTCCTTCTCTAAGCCTCCAAAATATTAAGTCTGAAATTTAAATGGTCAAAATAAAAACATGTTTGCACAACAAGAATCTGATTAATACACAAAGTTGGGGATTTGTATAAGCAAAGCGAGCAATTTTGTTTGCAGGTGTCTAGAACTAGTCAGAGATTTAGTACGGTGCAAGTCAGAGAAAACTCTTTCTTAAACCTCAGTGCTCTTTCTCCTTAGGAATTACCTAAATCGGACTCGCAGTCCAGCTTCAGTGCAATTTTGGCAAATTAAAGTCAGCATGTCAATGTTGAAAAAAAAACAAACAAAAAAAAGAAGGCTTATCTGACTGTCTTGGCTTCCACAGAAGTTTGGTGCAGTACAGTATTACATTCTGAAAAGGGATTGAGGTGATCCCCAACCAAATGGAAAGTTACTCTTGACTAGATCTGCAGTAGTTTCTACAAAGAGCCTGAAGAGAAGATAAGACCATCTTTTGGAAATTTTCTACACAGTAACTTCTTCAGCATACATTATCATATTCCAAATGATTTAGATTTCAGAGTGTTTGGATAAACTATCTGAATTTTAAAAAA